>JBCAUA010093040.1:0-10452 GCA_038406235.1 Peronia verruculata
CCAGAATCGCACAAGTGGCTGATCGCGCTCTGATTTGCCGAACAGGCCGCCTGTTTGCTCCCAAAATCCATCGGGGTGAAACCGGACGTGGTGAAACAGGGCGCTGGGCGAAAAATTCAGCACAGTAACAATCTCTCCCTCCGCGACCTTCCGGCGCGCAGCGTCGCGAGTGCGCCGCGCGGTGAGAGGGCGGCAGGCGAGCACGCGGCTGCGGCGCGACGATACGGGAAAGGCTTTGAACTCCGCCTCCGCGCTGGTGAGCGGCCTGTGCGAGGTGGGGGCGAGGGTCAGACCGGCCTCAATCCCGTCGGAAAGACGGGACATGTGGCGCGCGATGTCGCGCGGCTCCAGCCGTCCGGCCACCATATGGCCAATCAGCTGTCGCTGCATATCGGCGCGAATATCGGCCAGACGCGGCTCTAATCGGGCGGTTTCGGCGTGTTTTCTCAGAAATACGGCCCAGCTGCGCCCCAAATCGAACAGGTCATGCGGCACCCGGTCCGCCCGACGCCGTGGTCCGGCAAGATAGCCATGATGCACTTCGGCGTCCGGCACCAGTGCGGTGCTCAGCCCCGCGTCGGTGAGCCGCAGGTTGAGATCGGTGTCATCCAACAGGAACGCGTAAGACGGATCAAACCCGCCAAGCCGCAGCAGCGTGTCACGACGCACCGCCATGTTCGTGCCTTCGGTCTTGATCGCCCAGCCGTCTGCCAATGGCTCTCCCGGCGCATGCGGCTGCGTCCGCCCCAACCGGTCCACGCGTCGGCCCTGCCATTGCCAGCTGATCCCATTGCGCCCGCGCACATATCCGCCCGTGGCGTGAATATCAGGGTCTGAAAAGGGTGAAATGAGCCTGTCAAGCCAACTGGGTTCGGGCACAGCGTCGTCGTCGACAAAGGCTATCACATCGCCCGCCGCATGCTGGACGCCAAGATTGCGCGCCAAGGCGACATTTGGCTCCGCTGTGGGCAGGAGCGTCAGGTGCGACTGAAAGGGCAGCGATCTGGCGGCGGCCATGGGGGGGGGGGTGTGAAACACTGCTATCTTTTTAATGTAAGTATAAGATTCTACTGTGGATTGCAGAATGTATATTTTTTGCTTAATTTACAGCCATCCATTAAATATATGCCCAACTTACCCCAATGCGCGCCCCATCTTGCCCTATACCCGGGGCATGACGGGCCAGTTTCTAAACTTCACAAAATCACCTCTAAATTCTATATGAATTGTGATATTGTCCTGAACTATTACTATCAGTACATTCAAACAGACTTCTTATCTATGACAGAGTCCAGTATCATCACTGGCGTTCGTACAACAGCCAAATGACATTGTGTGGCCCATCTTACCCTGGGTTCGCATATTATGTTGATAGAAAAAAAACATAGTTTCTTGGAAAGTGGAATTGGCCCCTTTAAATTCCAGTGATGTGTCTGTTTGTCTTTGGTAGGCCACCAGCACATACAAATAAGATTGGTTCAGACATGTTCGGTGTCATCGTGTAATTGTGTAAACGTCATGTAAGACAAGCTCATTAATAACGACGTCCTGTCGGGCAGCCCCAGAGGGTGTCCAACTACGTTGAATGCATCTGCAGAACACTCTGGATAGCTTGACATCGCAGGGGGAAAGAGAAGTTTATCGAGCTAAAAGGTGTAGAGTTAAATCGGGTGACACTCAGTTTGATGATGCAACGGATAAGGAGAAATAAAAGTATTATCCAAATTTAATATCTGGGGAGTATTCTAAGCGTCTTTACCCTGAATAGATCCCGACGATGTCAACATTGAAGCGCATTGCCGTTTTGTATCATAAACCTAATGTTCTTCCGGATAGTGGCAATTACCCTTTGAATAAATGCAATCATTGACATAATACATCAGCTTTTGGAGAACGGAGCATTCCCCTTCCTCTGAACCTTCCTTTTTTATTTGAATTTTATGTCTCATCTTTGTGGCTATTTTCCTCAGTAGAATAGGAATTTTCGTTTGTTTGTTTGAGTGTGTGTGTGTTTTTTTTTTTTTTTTACAAGAAATTAACTCACTCTTACACCGACACAGACAGAACCAATAGCAGTCTGTATGTCTGTATGTATGAAATTAATGTATTAACTAAACGACCGTACAAGAAAAATCACACAAAAATGACCTCAATTCAGCCGTACTTTGATTACCCTGCTGTGTTGCCTGGTCAGCTGTGATAGTCAAGATCATAACTTGTTTATGCAAATTTCTCAGATAATCCTACAACCCCTCATGAAGATCAGAATCCTTAGCGTTGATTCTTTATAACCGACTTACTCAGGACAAATGACAACAAGTGGTTCATACATCCAATATGCTGCAGTTTACAATAGCAAGTGGATGCTGCACAAGAGCTGCGGGTCTTAAAAAGTAATCATAACGCAAGGAAGTAATGTCTAATACATCATCTTTTTCATCATCATTGAGGCAATCGCCATTTTATACAAAATATAATAAAACTGTCAGACTAGCAAAGCAATTCGAGAATAACAAATAACACAGAATTCTATAACTTGATTATGATAGTCTCTGCCAAATTTTCGAGTCAACTTTACTCTTCTTCAGGGCAATAATTGAAGCAATCATCATTATTATCACCCACAGCCGGACCATCCCTGTTGAACCATTTTTTTTTTTTTTTTAGAACAATGATGTTCATGAGGGTCAACAACGTTCAGCATGGAGAGGATCAAAGATGGAAGTTTTTAAGGGTGGGGGGGGGGGGAGGTCGGGTCCTGGGAGTCATACTGGAAACCGCTGGGGGGGGGGATGATTTTAATTACTTTTTTAATTACTTTCATTTTAACTACTACTATCGAATTCGGCATGGTCAAATTAGAAGAAAACTATCAAAAAGAAAAAAAAAAAAGTCGAAATCACTCATGTTTGCCAGGGCAACGGCTGCAATATTGGATTTTTGTTACGCAATATTGCGTAACTTTACCTTCGATAGGCTCTGAACTCTACCAACTGATGTGCTTGTAACTTTGTGTACATATGTTACCATTCCATTTCAGGATAGAATGCTTACTTTTGTTTTCTATATGTTTTTTAAATTTGGTATGTGAAAAGGTCGTCGATTTTTCGAAAATTCGACCCTAAAATCTCAAATTTCTCAAAAATTTAAAATGATTTCAAAAATCCTTCCTGGCATAATTTAGATATTGTTTGAACTATATTCAAGCCAAATTTCATCGCAATTGCTCAGTAAGTAACAAAGGAGATAGCACATTTGTGCTTAAAAAAAAAAAAAAGAAGCATTTTGAGAAAAACGCACTTAATTTTTTTTTTTCGTGAAAACAGCCGTAAAGAGCTTTTGATACGATTTTCAACCCAAAATGTCTTTTTCACCTACTAGACCTCTTTCCACGATTTCTATGCCTTTATTTGCCTTCTCCTGTACCCCTGATCCCAATTTTTTCTCCGTCTTTGCTTCCCTGCTCCCATGAACGGAAGGGCTTGAGTGGTGTCCAGAGAGGGCTATATGTGGCTGCCATGTCTTCCTTGATCAAAACCAAGAGCGTTTTTATCCTTCCTGTGACAGATATTCCACTATTACACTCTGAAAAAGCAGAAACGAGGCATATTTCACCCTTATAATGCCGTGGGAAGTCCATTTTAGAGGCCCATGTGAACATTTTTACTGATATTGGTGTGTTCAGCGCCTCAGATGGTCAGTCAGTGTCCACCCCTGGCACTGGGGCTCCCAATATTGATGAAAGCGACCATAATCAAGTCTCTTCTAAGTAATTTGCCGTACCCGGCGAAATAGTGATGATCTGTCACTGAATAAAGAGCCCCAAATGAGCAAGAGCCTGGGTGGCTGAGGAGCAGGTCAACCTTTGCTTGACCACCCTCCCGACACCTTAGAATGGACATATCAACTTTTTGATACCATTTTTACATTCAGCAGAGACCGCACTTTTAAAAGAAAACAGAAACCCAAAATCGAATATTTTGAGCAAAAACCCAATTTCAGAACCCGCCCCTCTTAAAGCTGACAGATCCTTTCTACCACTGAGAGTGTCATGGACGGAGCGGTTATGTCGTCACTAATATTTTACCTTCACTCCTTGTCTTGTGATTATCACTACAATTTTCCCTTCACTCCTTGTACCCACCATGTTTGGCACAATGTAGCCGCTGTCGTGTTGATGTGCCGTTAAACCCCACACAAACAAACAAACAAACAATCCTTGTCTGGTTATTTTCATTAGGCTTTTCTTTTCACTTCTTGTCTCGTTGTTGTCATTAGGATTTTCCAATCACTTCCCACCTTCTATCACCAGCAACTTCCTGTTTCTTCAGAGATATCGAAATCTCAAACCATTGTAAGCATTAAGCATTGTAACCATTAAAACAGGGAGCAATCATTAAACCACATGTAATTATGTCTAAGATAAATGTATACGTAGGTATTTTTAATGGATGGATGGATGGACGTAGCAGTAGCAGAAATTAATGTACCGATGTTATTGGGGCGAGCTCGTGTATGATAACACCATGGTTATTATACAGCCCATTGTCTACAAATTAAAAGGATCTCGAAAGCCCATCGGGATGAGGAGAAATCTTCATTTGGTAATTGCCGAGTCTATTTACAAGACTAGTCTCAGTACATTACGGAAAAAACAAGCGGTGTCTCACGTGTGGGCAAACAAGGAGAATTCTCTCCCCTGCACGCCAATTCTCTTTTTCTTTTCCCAATGATTAAAAGGAACTAGACCAACCCCGCTGGCCTAACCTTCTGGGGTCCCTCGACCAGCGCGTCCACCCTAACGCTAAAATGTAGGTCCGACGAGCAGTTGATGAGTGCTCAAGATGGACCCAGTCCCCTAAATACACACTTCCTTTGGTAATGCAGTCTTCCTGTTAAACATGTCGCGCCGAGTACTGAAAGATCCAGATAAGAGAGCATCATGTAATCTTTAATTCTTGTCAGTCAGTATGATTTGTTTCGTTTTCTGCAAATCACTCATTGGGAAAAGCTCGACAATTCTTGCATCCAACAAGAACAAAGCAAGATAGTATCACTACAATTAATGCCAAGAAAGGTGGGGTGTTCTAGTCATCAGACAAATCAGGACAAGGAGCGAGATAGCCTGTAGACCTGTGAAAAGACAAAAGAACTACGTGTATGTGACCACTGAGTAGTGCACTATTTTATCATGAAATTATCTAATGGAGTGTCACGTTTTAAATAATGCCTTAATTGGGACTATCTTCCCAAGCTTGTGCATCTCATTTATCTGATACCATGTGCACAGATAAGAAGATTTCTGTGTTCTGTGCATCATGGACTAAACAATGACATGGCTAGAAGGTTTACATTGTGTGTTGCACATTAGAAGTGGTTTTCTAGATAACCGTCCGTCAGAGATTGGAAGACGAAACAGAACAAAGTGGTTTGTGACTGTGAGGGTGGAAAAGTCACACACACACACACGTGCCCGCGTACACACACATATAGAACACAATAACCTGTGTCTATGGGCAGATAGGACAGTGGAACAAGGGCAAGGCTAATTTATAACTATAAAAGAGAAAGAGAGAGAGGGAGAGAGAGAGAGAGAGAGAGATAGGGAGAGTAATGTACCGGTAGAACAGTGGCTTTATTTGTAAAATTTTGGTTTGTAGAATACTCTGTTAAGCTTTGTCAGTCTAATCTTTGTGGAAAAAAAATGTGGCAGCTAGTGAGAAGAGTGAGAGATAGATAGGGAGAGAGAGAGAGAGAGAGAGAGAGAGAGGGAGAAAGAGAGAGAGAGAGAGTCAAAGAATGCTATGCATGTATTATAAGGATAGAATAATCAGTACAAATGACTCAATTTATGAGTAAGAAATTATAGGAATGGACCGATAAAGTGGTGGATTGATCGATTGATGGATAAATAGATGAATAAATGGATGGATCAATGGATGGGATAGATGGATAGATGGATGGATGGATGAATGGTGTATTGATGGGTGAATGGATGGATAGATGAATGGATAGATGAAATGATAGATGGCAGCAAGAAATGGATAGATAGATGCATGGGTGAGTGGATAGCAGGGTGAATGGAGAGAGGAGAAGAAAATATGGATGAACGGATAGATGTTTGTTTATGATAATTATCAGATGCTGTACTGATGATCGTAGCATAAGCATGAGATTTCTTGTGTTTAAAGCACTGGATAGTGCAATGTTCTTGAACTTTATGTTCATTTTGTAGGTGATATTGTGAACCTTGGCGCCTAGCTGTTACAGTAGCCAGGTTCCAGGTATTAAGGTTCGGTCCCTTTCGGCGTGCCTCGGAGGGCTGTGCCATATCGGGCCTTACAGTAGCCCCGAATGTTTCCCAGTTTTATAACTAATATCTATGAACCAAGATGGCCGCCAACGCCGGGAAGATTCGCCGTCTCTTCCTTTGATACTGCGCATGTCCCACTAACACATACTCATGTCG
Source organism: Peronia verruculata (assembly GCA_038406235.1). Lineage (NCBI taxonomy): Eukaryota > Metazoa > Mollusca > Gastropoda > Systellommatophora > Onchidiidae > Peronia > Peronia verruculata. Next base: position 6,470 of record JBCAUA010093040.1, read on the forward strand.
ATCTGTGCTGTAAGTTCCAGATAAATGGGAACTCCAGCAATTTATGAATTCGGCTAATCGGGATGGTCTGTATCAATTCCCTTAATTCTTATTATTATACTTAGAGATAATATAAATATTTAAAAGAATTTATCCAATACAATAAGTGTGATCCATCAATTTGAAGAAGACTTCAGATGTCAAATGAAATCTCTTGACCAGATATAAAAAGAAATGCATGGTTATATGATTTTCATAATGAACCTGAACTTTAGACTTTATGATAATAATAAAATACCACATGTACGGTTAATGGGGATGGCATTTTACAACACCTTAAAAAAAATTCTCATTTCCTGTTTCTAGTTTGAAATAAATACCATGGCTCATGTTTGGATTGAGAAGCCGATGTGGTAGAACTGTGAGGCAGTTACCACTAGTTGAAAGTGAGTAGGGTTTAAGCCTACAAGATCCACAGTTTTGGGAGGAACCAAAGGTTAAGAAGTTGCAATCGCCAATTATGCATTCCACCCATCACTCCCAATAAAAAACAAGAAAGATAAATGCACATGCAGATACACAGATTTACTAACACATACAGCCATACTCAGGATCAAAGAGACAAACAGACACACAGGTAAGTATAAAAGCACACAATATATAAGCCCACACTCAAACACAGAGAAACACACAGATTCATATGCAGACTGTATACACACACAAAGACAGACAAGAGGACAAAACTGAAGACCTCAGGCTTGAAGAAAAAAGAAGGAAGAAAGAAAAGAAAAGATTCCAGCTATAAGTACAAGTTTGATACTGCCTTTGGAGGCTGTTGGTCTGAGCCATATTGATGGATGGATGGATGGATGGATGGATGGATGGATGGATAGATGGATGGGTGAGTGGAAGGATAGATCTCATTAATAATCAATAACTTCCGCTGGTCGAAACGAAATGTTTCAATGAATAACTACATTTTGCAAATGATATGTAATATATATATCCATATTTGGCGAATCGTGTTGGTTTGTATTATCAAGTATCCAGGTACAAACAAGACTAGTGTCAAGCAATACACTAAGCTGGAGAATGAGCACTACTACTCAGGTTTATGACAACAACATAATATGAGCTAATGCGTGGTTATACATGGCAGGTTTCCCAACACTTAGGCTTCCCATTTAACTGATACTTGATTAAAAATAGCACTTCAAGGGACCTTTGGAACGAAAAGCTGCCGTGATCAAAAAGCAGCGAGGCGTGTACATCTAGAAAAAATGTGACTGGAACTAATATCTCAGCAGTCTGCAGGTGTCGGAAGGGGCCGTAAAAGCTATGACCACTGAAACCCGACATATACACTTCGAACACATGGAAATACAAACATGGACAAACACGTTCAGAGACAGAATTAGGCAGAAATGATAGCACATACAGACAGACAGACAGAAAATAACAGATACATACGGATATACAGGCGGGCACAAACGTTGTCATTGACACCACGGCAAGAAACTAACGGAAAAGACAGGCATAAACAAATGCACACACAAACGTATTATACTTGAAGACGTAAACAGACGCACAGACATACAAAGACAGCGCACACGAATTCACACCAAATAACAGATGGATGCATATTGTATGGTACACACAGAGATCCATACAGACATACAGGCAGGTTAAGACTTGCACAGCTCTGGGTGGGCGAAAGCAATTAAAGGTCAAGGCTGGTACATGTACTGTAATTTTGTTTTGGTAGATAAGGTATATTGTGTTTGCTGCTTTTGCAATGTCAGGTTAGTCCATATAAATGGCTGGCTGGCTGGATGGATGGATGGATGGATGGATGGATGAATGGATGGGTGGATGGATGGATGGATGGATGGATCGATGGATGGATGGATACGGGAAAGTGGATTGATGGGTGGTGGATAAATAGATGGACAGATTAATGGCTGAATGGATAGATCGATTTTTTAAAATCCAAATTAGTGAAATAAAAATACCTAAATCTTTATATGAACTTTCAGCGCTCGGGTCACGTTTTCTAACAATTATGCCTTGCCATCTATCCAAGACAAATTACATCTTCAAGAGCGACGAAGTGTTTGCGCTTCAGTGATCACGTCGGGACTCGAGCTGAGCTGGTCTGGGAAACTAAAACTGAGACCTGAAATGTGTCCGTCGACTTTGCATGTTTTAAATACCTTCTTCTAATCCCCTCTTCCGCCCTTCGTCCCCCAATCTACCCCGCCCCTTTATTTTTTAGTTAATTTTTGTTAGATAAGGACATTCATAATAATAAAATTCAGCGTATACGTTTGTGGTAATGTTTTAAATATCAATAGAATATAAGGAAACGGCACATCTTCTTTTCTTTATTTTATCATTCATACAAAATATGAAAAAAGATCTTTCTCTTCCGTTGTCTTGTTTTTTCTTTTTGGTTTTATTTTGTCCTTAACTCAGAAAGGAAATGTGCTGCAATGTAAACAAACAGGCACTTGTACTGACGCACTGACAAACACATTGGCTTACGTACACAAACAGTCACTCAGACATATACAGGACATGCAGACAAACACACAGACAAACGCAGCCAAACAGCCAGAAATATTCATACATACCGACACATCAAACTCTTACACTTAGACCTTGACAAGTCACCTGTAGGTATACAAACATACACACAGAGACAAATACATACACATTAAGGCACATACACACACACACAGAGGGAGGGAGGGAGAGAGAGAGAGAGAGAGAGAAAGAGAGAGAGAGACAGACGGACTGACAAAGACAGAAACAGAAACAAACGTAAACTGGAAAGACCGCATTGCAGAGAGTGAAAAAAAGTTTGAGGCTGTTCTTGAGTTTTATCTTGGTAGGTCAAGTGCCATGCTATCATGTGCATCGCTCTCTTTTGTGTTTTAGGATGGATAGATGGATGTAGGCCAATGAAAGCAAGTTTGATATGAATAATAAATGTACACATAACAAATGTATAAATAATACATTATATAGATATTTAATAAGAATAAATGGTGGAGAATGCCATCCACCTGCCCAGGTAACACGAAACATCTTATGGTTAGACGGCCAATTGTTTAGGGAACGAAATGGCCAACAACGGCCGGATATGATAGTTGATACGTCCATCACTTCTCTTGACACTGCGCGTCCCAGGCCCACACGATACTTTTGTGCTGTGGCAGAGAGGAGCCTGGACAACAGCTAATAGGGATGATCTGTTTCATTAACTGTTATATTTTCATATTCTTTCTTTTGTCATAGTCTCATATATAAGTACCTTGCAAAGACAGATGCATTCTATTCATCTAAGAAACGGCTCTCAACCAGGTATAAACAAGGAGTACAGGGTTATGTAACCTGTAGAGAACCAATACAATAAAAGAGCATAAAGACTATAGTGAAATGTTAAAAACAATATCACTTGAGCGGTTACTCAAGACACAATTTTACAAAACCTGATATGTCTTCCATTCATCAGACATTTTAGTTACAAGTAGCTCTTAGAGTTTTGGAGAGGGAAAATGCCGTGGTCAAACAGTAAGATCTTTGCATCTTACAACAAATGACGGAGCTCAAGTCTATGTGATTTGTGGATACTGGAAGTGTACAAAGATTTCAAAAGCTGTGTTTACATAAATTGTACTTTACTCCTTTCATTGAATAAAAACAAAATGTTACATATGAAAACACATAGACAGACATGAGCAGATGCATACACATATTTACATACAGCTATATAGAAACAATTAATGGACAAAGAAACACATTAAAACGTATAAAAATACAGAGGCACAAATGAACTCACGGAGGGTGGGGGAAGGGGCGGGTAACACATACAAAAAGAAAAGAAATACAGGCAAAGAGGTAAAGACACAAATACACCCGAACATGTATGTATGTATGTATGTATGTATGTATGTATGTATGTATGTATGTATGTATGTATGTATGTAGTATGTATGTAT
>JBCAUA010093051.1:0-10452 GCA_038406235.1 Peronia verruculata
CCCCCCCCCCCCCCCCCCCCCCCCCCCCCCCCCCCACCCAAGAACAATCCTCGAACAACCAATGAACATTATTTTTATTTATTTTATTACATGATTATTTCCCTTTGTACAGAAATTGCTATGGCTCCTAACTTTGTGTTAATCTTAAATTCAAGCTCTCTCATAGCACTCTAATTGGTTTACTAGCCCTAATAAGGGCTGTGTAGAAAGCAAAAGTAGTGTAAAGAAATGTAAAGGTAGAATGGCGGTAGTTTTAGCAAAAGGGCTACTTAAAAAGTTTAAGTCTGAAAACAGTTAAAAGAAGCCATCTCACAGTCTGTGAAGATAGATAGCTATATAAGCAAGTCAACTGCAAGCAAAAAAAAATAACGGCCATGATGTAGAATCTGGCCTATCCTGTCATGGTTTGAGAACTAACAACATAACATCGTTGCAGTGCTCTATTATAGCGTAACCTACATACTTCGTAATACATGTAACAAGGGTAGTACATTTATGGGTATGCCTGTACTGTAAGCTCTGCCAGGATGCTTGATTATCGATCAATAGTTCGGCAGTGCTGGCCCTAGTACACTGTTTATTTCCTCCCCTCCCTTTCCCCATGAACACATAGCCTACTGATGTTGCGCGCAGACACAATACATTATCTAACCCCTCTCGCCCCATCCCCAGCACTGTCTGTTTTCAGACAGCCAGTATCAACATTGGTGGAAAGCACGTGTAGAAGACAGAAGCTGGTTTTTACTTTTGTGAGGGCGCTGACCAGTTCAGTTTAAAGGAAACTCATAGCGACGCCTTTGATTTATGCGAGAAGCATTTAATAGGCGCAAAGAGGAAAAAAATGTAGTTTCTTTTTCATTCAATTTATCAGAAATTTGTTTAATCAGAGTTACGTTTGAGTGGACTCGACTGTATGTTATACATCTGTATTGTAAGCAGAATGTCTTTTGTGTTCAGGTACTATGGACTAGCTGGTGTGTGATTGGTCCCAAACACAGATTCTGTTTCATTGGTGATACAGGTTATTGCACTGTATACAAGCAAATAGGCAAGCATTTTGGTCCATTCACATTATCTACATTGCCAATTGGAAATTACAATCCACGGTATGTTGATTTAAGAGCAGGAGTAATGTATAGTGATTCCAAAAAGATTACATAGAACTAGAGGTCGCAACAGCGCTACGCAAGTCCCCGCAGGGCATCATCGGTAGCTGAGACAAAAATGACCACCAAGCGCACAGCAAGCCTGCCTCGACAGAGACAGTGTGCAAGCAGAGACACAGTGTGTAAGTAAGTGACCGAGAGAAAGAGAGAGATCAAAGTGTTCCTTGTTTTTTGTTTTTTTTTCAACTGTCTACATTTAACAGCAGTTACAACTACTCCTTCAACCCATTAAAATCCTATCCACAGTCAACTTTACTTAAATAATTATTGTGCTATATAGGTCTAAATAAATCCAAGCATAAAATAACAGTCTTCCAGATAGTTTGGAGTGAGATTACTAGAAAAATACTAGTAATGAGCATACGTATTTAATGGATTGTGTGAACCATGAAAATGTAGGAAATGTAATCCCACAAAAAAAAAAAAAAAAAGAAAAAAGATAATGACGAAATACAAAATGTATGGAAATTCTGATGGATTTGTACCTCTATCTCTGGGAAATGGATTGAATAAGACAAAAATATTGAGGCACACAAATATCTTAGCCTGCTAAAATATGCACAAAAGGAGGAAATTAAAGTCTGAGTGATGAACGTTAATATATAATGAACACATTTAAAAAAATGCTTTAGATCTATAAATAGACTGTAACAGAAACAGGACAATAGACGAACATTTAGCGAGAAAGGAGTGCTGTGTGGTACTGTAGGGGTCTAGATTTATGCTTGTTTGTTTTGTACTAGGCCATGTCAGTCTTTGCAGAATATATTTAATTCCTGGCTGCTGAGTTATATGGGACTTATTTTAAAAGGAGGATCACGAATAGGTACACAAACAATAATCGAGAATTTATATATCTTAGAATGTCATTCATGTTAAACATTGTGCCTCATACATAAGACACTAATAATGGTAATATGTGTGGAAATGAACCAGTCTAGTCTACATCACTACATGAAAAACAAGTTTCTCTCTCTCTCTCTCTCTCCTCTGTCACTGACACTATCAAGGCACTGCTTAAATTTGTAGATTTTCCTTGCATATGCATTCTTTTCTTACTTGAACTGTACATCAAAGATGACGCAGGTGCTTATCACGCTGCTTTTGAAGTGGAAACAATCAAAATACCTCTGACTAAAACTACTTTCACTATCTCTGGCCCTGACACTGTGTTGGCAACGCTTGCCTTTCGCAAAGATTGCTGCAGGGTTTCAATTTGCAGCAAGGTCAGATAACTAAGTGCGACCTCTAGTTGTATTTAAACTCTTTGAGTGAATCTAACATCTCTGCAGACTCTGACCTTTGTATAATCCTCACAGTAACTTGATTATTATTCCATTCAGTCTTACCTACTAGATGATACTTTTTAATTTATACTCCAATATATTTTGTCAGTTTGTAAAAGGAGCCCATTAGTATTTCTGTGTAACTCTGTTAGTAAGAGAATATTGACTTAAGAGTAGGGGTGGGGGGTAAAGGTCCTGAAAATGAGATTTTGAATGAATTATCAAAATTTTGTCTATTTCTAGATACTTTGACCTCCTCAGATATGAGAAAAAGACTGGTTCGAACGAGAAACATTTACTTTATGCTCCTGAACAGCACCAACATAGCACTACCAGGAGATTGTGTAGAAATATTTTTTTTTTCATTTTTTTTCCATAAGACTTCTGAATCAGCTTAAAATCTTGAATATATCGTCTTCATAGCTTCTGTTTGAACAATATGCTCTTTCTAAATTCTATTCATTCTTTTAAAGGAAATTTGGATATTTGGTGGAAAATTGAGAAATGAACCGATCCATTAATCCAGATATTTAAAAAATTTGTGACAGTTTGTGGCATATAGCCAAAAAAAAACAATAACCTACAGTCGAGTCTGCTTAAATCGAATTTGCTGGGACCACGCTAACAGGTTTGATTTGTGAAAGTCCGTCTTCCAGTTTTTTTCAACAAGGGAAACAACTGACTTGTGAGGCAAAAAAAAAAAAAAAGGCTGCTGCTTTTTCTGTAAGTTCCTGATTTTTTTAAGATCATCGACCGTGTATTTAAGAGAATGCTTTTACTCTTCAGCTTTGGCCTTCTTGGACATCGCACCTTTATCTTTTTCTTGCAGCATTTTCATTAAGACTCAATGGAAAGAGTCGTCTTTCTCTTCAGTGGGTTAGAGGAAGTCATCACGTAGATTCTATCTAGTCTATGAAATAAAGCTAGTCAACCGCAGGTGAAAGAGTGAGCACGATCTAGATACTGACTAGGCGTATAATGTCACAGTGCTTGAACCAGGAAAACAGTGGTTGTTACACAGGATCGCCTACACATGAAGTATCATAACGGTAGTGTACACACATGTCTAACTGTACTGTAAGGCTCAGTGAGGATGCTTGATTATCATCAATTGCTCGACATGGCTGTGCTGCTCCTCATACGTTGCTTCTCCTTCTCTCCACGTTGAGAGAACAAAAGCCAATTTTTACCTTTTGTGGCAGCACTGACCGGTTAAATTTAAAGGAATCTCACGGTGATGGCTTCAAATTATGCGGGAATCATTTATGGGCACAAGGAAGAAAACAAATCTGTTGTTTCGTTTTTATTTGAATTATCAGAAATTCGGATTATCAGAGTTTGGTTGAGTGGACTTGACTATTTTCTTTTAGAGCTATTTTATTACTGTGCCAAATCCCAGACAACAAAATCTGTTTTGAATGCTATGGGAGTCTTAGGCTTAAATGTCCTGAAAAAAATGGTTTTAGCTCCAAACATGCAATTTTGGGTTTTTGTTTTCTCTTCTGAATATAAATATATGGTATTATTAGAAAGTGGATATGACCATGCTAGTATGTTTGACCAGTGATCATTCAACAGATGTCCTGGCCTACATTGTCAACCTGGATTTTAGCAATGTGCAGTGGTAGATCATCATTTGTTTGTTCAGATACAGGCAAAAGATGCATAAAACACATTTTTTTTTTTTTTGCTATAGTTCATATACAGAGTGCTGACCTTTTTTGGTTTATTATACTGTCTTATATTTTTCACGAATTTTTTACACATTGTTATGGCTAACACACAAAAGAAACATCTAGGCAGCTGATGTTTCATTCTATTCTGCCTTTCAACCATATGCAGGCAGTTGTCTTCGAAACACCTAATGTCTAATGAGTTGTGGGGCTTATAGTAGGGCATATGAAAGTGTAGGGTCAGTACAGGAAAGGACAGTGTAGTGGTCAGTAGCGAGATGGGGGGGGGGGGGGGGGGGGGGTTTGGCCCCTGGATTGGCCAGTTTTGGCTCAACATGTTGATTTTCAGTGTTCTGTGGTTTAAGAAAGAGGAATTATTTCTGTGCAAAACTAGGTAGTAGGGTGAGAATGTTCCTATGACTGAAAAAGTATTTACTGCAGATTTTTTCATTTATCACATATTTTTTTATACATTATATGGACACATAGTCAAACGTAGCAAATTTCCCTATCAAATTGAAGGAAAAGATGGTGTTGCCCTTTTTTTTTTTATTCTTTTCCCTTTGATGAGGGCAACTGCAGAATTCAGCATGGGTCTTGTGAGGATTTCTGCTATTTATTAAAAAAAAAAAAAAAATCACTGGTCTTTGGTTGGGGAGCTTACTCATTCAGATTCAGTGAAGCAAAAGAAAGGAAATGTCTCTGCTATAAGAGCATATATGAGTTTAGCAAATACAGGTGCTGAGATCACATTTTAGACCCAAGAACAAGCCCTCCAGGAGGCAAAGAGAGAAAGGACTTCATATTTTATGGGCTATGGTTACTTCGATGTCCTTTCTGCCAAACTGTATAGTTTTATGCATATTGAAGCTTTTCAGTGTGTTTTATAGTTGATGGATTGATGTTTTTTTGTTTTTTATCAATACATATTTTTTTTCTTTGTTTTCTATCTCCTCCAAAAGTTTGCTAACATATTTTTATCAAATTTTGCATACATAGTTTTATTTACATCATAAACAAAATGACCGAAGCTTTTTGTCATATCTCTTTTACTTTTTGGGCAAAACATTGTTTAATTAATAACAATGCTAATTTTGTACATTTTTAAAATATGACATTGACACTTTCAAACATTCATAAGAATACAACTATCAAGAAAACTCAAATTTCGTTGAGTAGTTTTGAAATGTTGGAAATAATGTGCAGAGCTTGAAACGATCCCTTCCCCCTCCTCCCCATTACCCCCTCCTCCCCCTTACCCTCTCCCCTCCTCCCCGTCTCCCTCCCCCACCCCCTCTGCAGCGAAGGTGGCATCTGAGCAGCCCACTTTGTTGACGAAATCCAACGGCTGCTAGAAATGCAAACAATACTATAGCAAGGTGAGCCGGGATCGATCGGCTCCTTGCAGCTGCATGGTTAAGGTGCCAACAATGATGGATGGTGGTCATGCGGGATTGCATTACATGGCAAATTCATGTTTTTGTTTTGAGTATTTCCAAGAGATATCACAGTACAGATACATTGTATTACAAATGCACTGCAGTTGGACTGGGGAAACAGAAAAAAAAAAGGGTAATAATTTTACAGTTTCATGGCCTGACAGCAACAACATATTTTGCTACATGTAGGCTATACGTTAAGGTCTTATTGAATCTCTTCTATATATGCCAGATGGTTTCTATCTCCACAACATGTTGATCCAGCAGAAGCAGTTGACATCCATAATGATCTGAGGTCACTGACATCAATAGGAATACACTGGGGGACATTTGCTATGGCTTCTAAAGAAGTGAGTGCAATGTCAAAATGGGTACATTAAAGTTTGAGTAGTGAAACTATTTTTTTAACTCACTATACATATTGTTGTTTTAGTAATAGTAGTTTACATTGCTTATTATTTAATCATTAGCCAGATTATAAGCAATTATCGTTATCTGTTCAGTTTCTTATTTTCATTTCCTTCACAATTCAGTGTATTGTTGCATCATTGATTGCTGGCTGTGAGTTCTCTGCTGAATAATTTAGAAGTTATTAGTTTAATGTCACAAATTCAGTAAGTATAATAGCATAGCAAATAAGATTTAACTATTATTGTTTTAATATTTACAAAAGAAGTAAAACAAGGAACCACTATGGATCAAATCTACCGGAGTAAGTACTATTTATAGTGTCATATAATTATCTTTATGTGTATTTCATGACTTTCAGTACTATCTTGAGCCAAGGGAGAAAGTTAAGGAAGAATTATTAAAGAGAAATATGGCACCCTCTACATTTATCACAGTGAAACATGGAGAAGTCATGGTAATTGAAGGTGAGCAAGAAATTCATCTATCCGCTTCATTCATATAATCTTCAGACTGATCTTACAAAATTATCTGATGAGTCGACAAGACAGAAATCTGTTTGACATCATGTTTGCTTGCATGTTTATGCATTAAATTGTTCATCACAACTCATAAATACTAAATTTAATAAGTTAACTTACTTTTTAGAAAATTTATTAATATCAAAATCTCAAGATTTATTAAAATAATATAATTGATGAAATGAATTGTATCATTTCGTGGAGATGTAATAGTTTTGAAACGCTTTAAGATGGAATCGAATCAAGTGTTTGGAATAAAATGAGCAAAATTTGGATTTTCAGTACATGTATCAATCATGAGATGAATAAAAAAAAAAAAAAAAGCACATGATTGAAAAAAGAAATTATCAGTGCAAACACTCAAATACTCATGAAATTCTAAAAGAACAATGCCTATGTTATTAAAATTTTAATCAGGACATCAGACAGTTTTCCTTATTTGTAATTTTGTTATTATTTGAAAATATGCATTGCAAATGAGAAGATATATAATTACATTCAGGTGAAAGGAGATGGTCTTGGTGATATATCTTGTGACTTTCAACTTGCATAACAATTTTGATGGCAAAATACAGAAAAAAAAAGGAAATATTTATATGTGAAAGAAATTAGAATTATACATACACTCTAAAATGGTTAACATGAAATTTGCTGGGAATAGAAAACCTTTCATTATATCGCTATTTTGCAATAACCGAAAAGACCATTTTGTTACAGTGAATGCAACCTTTGGAAGCAGTTTCATTCTTAGACATACTCTTATGTACAGTGGAGTCCAAATAATTTGAACTCTTCTAAACCGAATTTCTGCTTAATTTGAGTATCCCAGGAAGCTAGTTTTTTTCTCCCTACTATGTCCTTAGTAAAAAAATCTTTGTAATTAGAACTAAATTTGCCCTGCTCCTCATAATTTGAATTCGGGATTCAAAGTTCTCACAGCACTAAGATGAAAATCTGAAATTTATTTGTTGGGCAGTCTGTGTTGTTTCACCCATCCATTCTGCACCACCTCAGTATTCCCCCAAATACACCTTGGCATTTAAATCTACCACTGTTTTCACAAAGGACGATGCGCTACCGATCGATACATGACATCATCTCACCGCATTATACATGCAAAGGACAAAGACTTGACTAGTGAACAAAACAAACATAGGCCTAGTATGACCCATGAAAGCAAACTCCACCTCGGGAGACTGACCACTGACCATCAGTTTCAAAACAACTAGACCACACCTGACACTAGTGACAGCAATGTTGTTGGTTTTCTTGGGTACACATAATACATGAGCTCCCTCTTTCTCAATACATTGTCGCTGTCTTCAACTAGATCTAGCTTGAGGCTACTGAAACAGACCAGTGAATGTCAATTCTCATTGACACGGGCAATTGTACAGACCAACCAGCTAGATCTACATTGTAGATTGTAGATCTAGATCTACACTTAGCGTTCCTTAGATCTAATACAGATCCCTTTAAATTTAAATATCAAGATCATGCCTGTTGAAGAGGCAATTTCTCCCTTTAGAGTTGAAAATAAACTTGTTGACCAGAAACACAGACAAACTAAAAGACCCATATGTCATTAAAATTTAGAGCAAGCCTAAAGTTCGTAGTTTTAACTTCAAGGGAAGTAACTATGTAATAGTTGTAGTTATTTCATTTGACCATAATGTAATTTGAACTTGCTTACTTCGAAGTCAACTCTTTTTCCCATCCACTTCGAATATAGAGGATTCTACTGTATACTAATACTATTTCTTAATCTATTTTCAGTATGATCCTGAAGAAGCCTATCGACTTCTCAATAGGTATCCAGAAACATTGACAAGTACATCTGATTTGGCTGACCAAATGCCTGCAAGTGTGTGTTTCTGGATCCATCCTCTGATACTGTGGTTTTGTGGCTATAAATAGCAACAAAATCATAGTACCCTCGCACACGCACGTTTAATGTCACCCCATCAGAATTTAAATAGTATGTCAAGCTCGACTTTGGCCATGAGGGATGGGTGAGTTGTGAAGTGGGGGAGGGTAGAGGCGTGATTTCTACACATATGCACCTCAGGCCTTACACTTCTTATGTGTCACAGTACTTTGCATCACTACACATTGCGGGTACTTGACATGTTTATGGATGATTTCTTTGTCTGACAAAATTTATTGTGTACCTGAGCTTGGTCTTGATTACACATTGATATGAACAAAAAGTGTGATCAGGGAAGCAAAAGTCTTTCGTACTAAGGGTAGATTTTGTATCAGCCAATAATTTTATTTCATATTAACAATGACAAATTTCATATCAAAATAACTGTTCTAAAAGATTGTTTGTAATAATGCTAGTTTCGTTTTAAGTGTTGTCTTAATAACCGTTTTAGAGTCTATATCATCTTGACATGACAGCTCATCTATGCTTATTAGCACAATTGCCATACAATCTCAAAAGTTTCATAGGGATGATGGCCTGAGAGAAGTTTTTATGTCTGGGCAACCACAAATCTAGTTGATAATTTGCCAGCAAAATCTGCTGTTTTTGTTCCACACATATTTTTCACATTATATGCAAATATCTACTTTCCAATAGGAATCCGTAGATCTACATGTAATTTTGTCTGTATGCATCATCACTTTGTTTCAAAATGAACTTATGAATTTTTTTAGTCAGCGTAAGGTGAATTGTGTTCTATGAAATTTGTGTTTGAACTGTGATTCTCATGTTTGATTTTAGAACAGAGCTGAATCGGAAATAGTCTGAAAACGTACTGATGTACATATACTTATTTATGCGTATTGTTAGATGCATTGGCTTTTTTTTCCTTGTTTCTTTGATGTTTTTATGAAATAGTTTATATCAGCTGTTAGTGTTAGAGATGCAAACTGTGTGTCCAGAATAAGTCAAATAATATTTTGTATCTTGAAATATCCCTTGGAAACCTTGTGAAACGCCTTTATATAATGCAACTTGACTGCGGGGAAACTATAATAACTACATGTACAGTAGAAGTGGAAGGGAAAAAGAGTTGACTTCGAATTAAGCAAGTTCAAATTACTCTATGATCAAACAACTACAACTATTACATGGTTACTTCCCTTGATGTTTAAACTACTAAACTTTAGATTTGATCCGAGTTTTAGCCAGATCTAGGTCTTTGAGATTGTCTATGTTTCTGGTCAACAAGTTTTTTAAGCTCTATAGTGAGAAAGTTTCTCTTCACAAAAGACATGGTCTTGATATTTATTTAAATTTAAAAGGATTCAAATTAGATCTAAAGAACGCAAAGTGTAGATCTACAAACTACAAGTACAACAGACCTATCTTGTTGGTGGATACGATGGCACCGTTTCACTGAGAATTGACATTCACTGGTGTGTTTCACTAGCCTTGAGCTAGATATAGTCAAAAAGAGCAACAGTGTGTTGAGAAAGAGGGACTGCATGTTTTACCTGTACCGACACCAACCTTCCGGTCACTGGTGTCAGGTATGGTCACCCATGAAGCTATTATTTGGCCTACCCATTGTTCGGTCATACTGTTCATTCATGGTTGTTTTGAAACTGATGGTCAGCAGTCAGTCTCCCGAGGCGGAGATTGCTTTCATGGGTTGGTCATACTAGGCCTATGTGTCTGGTCACAAGTCAGTCTTTGTAATTCGCATGAACAACGTGGTGGGATGACGTCATGTATCGATCAATAGTGCATTGTTCTTTGTTGAAACAGTGGTAGATCTAGGCGTCAATGTGTATTTCAGGGAACACTGGGGTGGGCCAGAATGGGTGGGTGAAACAACACAGACCATTCAACAAGTAAATTTTGGACTTTCCTGTTGGTGCTGTGAAAAGTTCGTTTTTGTTTTTCTTAAGCCTTTCAGTCTTAAGTGCTTTGATTATCTCGGCTTTTAGAAGTTGTCAATTTTTGCTGAGAAATTTTGTGAGTAGAAATTTGGAATTTGGAAATTTTG
>JBCAUA010093061.1:0-10071 GCA_038406235.1 Peronia verruculata
TATCTATCTATCTATCTATCTATCTATCTATCTATCTATCTATCTATCTATCTATCTATCTATCTATCTATCATTATCACTAACATAACATTGTATGACAAGATACGTTACTCTTACTTTGTAACTTCATGTTCTTCCCCAGGCGATGTTGAGTGCACAGACAATTATGCTCGTTGTCATGTGGTGAAACGAGCTCGCTTATGTTCATACGCCTTCTACAAAACCAACTGCTGCAGGACTTGTTCTATGCCGGAGACGTGAGAATTTGGTAGCCTAGGCCCTTTTTAAGGAAGTTCAAAAATAATAATATGTGACCAATACACTTTTGTGACATGTGATGAAAGTTGTCATTAATTTTAATGTTCAAACATACTTGTGTGTTGACCCTCATCTTTCATTGATTGCATAATTTTGAATGGAGAGAAAACAAAAGAAAAATGCAAAAGAATATTATATTTGTGTCTTTTGCTTTAGCTTTTGCTTTTTTTACGACTGATCTGGATAAAAGGAAGTCTATGTAAGGATGACAACGTATTCTTCTTCTTCAGATGTCCACAATATATATATTCAGGACAATTTAAAGATTGAAAATGAACAGCCTCAGCAGAAAACCAACATTTTCCGGTAGTTTGTGGGTTTGTCGAAACTGGACCGTCTTGAGAAAGGGGTGGCTGATTAATTTAGAAGCTTTAAGTATCTGAGATTACGAAGAACACAAAAGAGGCCTTACCACTTGAAATGGCCCGGGTACTTTGACATTTTGTCATTGGGAGGAATTTTCTGACCAAGTTTGTTAAAGTGTACTTGGATAAGTACAAGAGTATCACGAAAACGCTCAGAATTTACAGACACATTGTAGACTGTGAGTCCATTTGCACCCCATTACAAACAGCGAGCGTTTTAAATGCGAAATAGAAAAGCAGCGTTTCGTAAAGGTCTCAATATGAAAGAGGGAGCGTGAGGACGACATTGCCGGAATCTCTTGCAAACAGATAATTAAGTCTTTTTTCGTTTCTTTGGAAGGGGCAAGGGGGGGGGGGGGGGTTCATGGTAATCTAAGTCAGTACCTACGGGTTTTTCTTCTCTTTAAACCTTTTATAATAGATATGCAGCTCTGTGGTGTGAAATACTCCCAGGCACATTACGACCATCACAGGTTTTTGTTCTCACTTTTCGCTTTTTGTCCCGAGGAGAATAAAGAACCATTAGCAAGAAGGATTGGTCTCTTGTGTTAAAGAGAAATATTTTTTCTCTCACGACAGTCTGTATCACAGCCAACAATGGGTCAATATGTCTGTCGATAAATAATAGTAAATATAGTAATAAGACAGTGACTTTGGTAGTAGACTATAATAATTATGGCACATTCGAGAATGAAGGAAGGTTCAGCTCACTGTTACAGTAATAATTTATCAACCGTAATAACAACAGCAACAAGAACAACCACTGATGCTAGCAGTGAGCACTTAAATACCACCATGTTAATCCAAACTAAGAAACAGAACACCATGTGTTCACATGAGTATTTTCAATCAGGGGAACGATCTTCATAACATAATTATCCCACTCTGTTGAACTTTAAAAGTGGCCATCGATCAAGATGGACCAAATACTACCCTCCCATGGAATTTTTCGTTACAAAATAAAATTGTTGTTCCCAACCCCGAAACTCGTATTGGAAAGTTATTCTCCTGGCAAGAAGGCGGATCTTTTATTTCTTTGTATGAAAACAGGCGAGTTAAGGTATGTTTGAGACCACAATTTTGAAGTGGAAAAATAAGGACAATTTAATTAGATAAGCTATCGGGATGCAGACATGCCTTCAGTGGAGATGTGTGAAACACTTCATAGACAGCATCTGGGCAGGAGCAATCGCCTTGCTAGGCTTACTGCTCTGATAGAACCTTTAGAGGGTTAATGATTATCTCTGTGTATATCAATACCATTACAATTTGTCTGTTAACGATATCCTATTTATATTTTATTATATGTTTAGTTACCAGAACGAATGTATTCCGTGTTTCTCCTTAGGAGCATTGTCATTACAGCTCTAGTTTGTGTATTTCTTGAACACCTAGAAATGTCACGCTTGTTTGTAAAAATGTATGTAAATAACAGCCCTACGCTACATACACAGTGTTTCCTAAACCATACCGATAAGCCCGGACACTAGCCTAGGCCAACTTTGCGTTCACCGCGACTTTCAGTCCAGAATAGGCCCATACAGCAGAGAGGTGTACAGTTTGTTAACAACAATGGCGGCAGTCTTGAATCCATGAAGAGGAGGGCAGTGGTGTGCAAGCATTGATAGCACAAATTCAATGTCCGAGAATCATGGCATGTCATTTTTTCGTGTTCCCAAAGATCCAGAAAGGTCAGGTAGACCACAGATTAATCAAGATCTTGAATACAAAACTAGTTGCGCAAGCGGCGTGGCACGTGTTTAAAAAAAAAAAAAGTTTTTTTAATGACGGGGCTGTGCACGCATTTATTGGTGATGCTGTTTGTTTGTTTGTCTTTTTGTATTGGGGTTTAACAGCACATCATCACGATAACGGCTATTTGGTGCCTAATACGGTGGGTACATTTACACGGTAATAACGGACAACGCGTTTTATGAGTTTTAAAAGGATATCAAAATGTGTATATAAATTATTATTTGGGGGATCGAAAATTGTAGAACAAAACTAAAAGATCGATGTAAGCAGGTTTGCGCCGTCCCGTGGGGATCGTCGCATGCCTGTCAAGGATTTGTTATGACTGGATGTTAAAACATGTTATACAGATCAACCTGGCGTAAAAAGCTCAGGATGGTCTGCGGCTTCGTTTTGTTAAATCCTTCTGAGAGCGACTAGAGAAGTGGGTAACTCGAGCGTATTCGAAGTCGGCACAGTCCATAACTGTCAGTCGACAGTGACAGGCCACACACTGTTGGGGGGGGGGGGGGGCATTTCTCTTCTGAGAAGAAAAAAGTAGGTAAGGTGAGAGTGACCCAGGCGCAGGCGGTTAGGACCATCTGGTCTCGCCTTCGCGGCTGAGCAGACCCTGGCGGTGATACGATAAAGAGAGTATCCAGTCTTTTCGGTGTAGTGTCTTTGATAAAGCCCCAGGCTTCAAGATTATTTCTTAATATATATATAGATCACACTAAGGACGGTGTATTCCTTATATCCTATAAATTTAAGGATGATTGTTCTTTTCCTCGTCCCAGAAAATGGTATTTTATGTATCATTTATAAGATATTCAATAATTCACTGTGGGATATCTTATATAAATAATTATGTTAGCAGTATAAATAACAGAAAGAAATAATGCTGTATTATATTGATCGTTTTTTTTTCCTCCACTCATTCGTTTGACTCATCGCAAATACGCCATAAGATTGCAGTCACTGCACTGTTCCTTCAAATATTATTGTGGCAAATTATTATAAGAGTAAAACACTGAGCAAATAATTGAACTGCTGATGCTAAATTTGCTCAATGGGTTGGGAAGCACACTCAAAAAATAGAGCACGAGCAACTTAAACAATATACATAATTTGTAGATAGGTAGTATAAATGCCAGGAATACCGCTTCAACGAGAGCAAATTTGCTTATCCCAGGGGATGATTTAATTTGATAGGGCTAAATTCAAAAGTTCACAGAGTAAGTCCCTGTCAGTCTTCCTATTTGAGTATGTGTGGGTGTCAATGTGGAAGTGCACCTGTCTGCCAGTGAGTATTTGAGCATCTCATTTGACTCAGCTTTATGTACAAAATCTTCATTGCCATGTTTGTATAACTGGAAAGTAGGAGTTTGAATTACATTCAGTATTCTTATGTTTGTTTGCTTTTTTTTTCTTCAAATTATTTTTTACCATGGAAAAATTAATTTTTAAAAAATCTAACAATTGTTTTCAATGGATGTAATATATGCAGTTGTGTTATTTGAAAATAGAATTCGACACCTACATGCTTCAAATGTCTCTTACGGCTGTTTTCATTATTATATATCACGCATATATTATGTATTGTGCAAGTCATATGGTATTAGGCAATAGCATAGTGAATTCTCTCAACTTTGGTATATGTCTTTCAGGGTGCTCTACCCATTTTTGCTTTTTTGTTGTTGTAGTTAATCATACACACCATTTCCTTTATTTTGCTGTCGGAGTCTGTGTAGTTTAATGTAATTCATATTGTATTCATGTTGATATATAAGTAAAGACATAGTATGTGGAAGAAACTCTTATCACACAGTTGTTAGTTTTTCCGTGGTCATAGATGTCATTCGTCGTTTGCAAATGGTCCAGAGATCTATAAAAAATGAATTTTCTATGAAAATATGTAGACATTTTATACAAAGCCCCGCCCCCCCCTTTTTTTTCACATTTCTTATTAAATCGATGTGATTTTTAAGTAATTCAAAAGAGAGAAAATGACACATTTCGTTTTGAATTCTGGTCCAGTTTTCAAGCAGGCACCAAATCTAACTCTATTTAAATCTCTAGGATTTTCAAGCATTTTCATGCAGATCATGTTATTCTTCTGTTATCAGTTTATTCATTTATCCGTTTATTTATTCATTTATCATTAGCAAACGGCTGATAGACCTATGAATCTCAACTGAGAACCCTGTACCCACCCAGCTTCGTCAAGCTATTACTTAAGGTTGACAGTTCAGAAAAGAATGTTGAAATTTGAATTTTTGTTTTGCTATTGTCTCGGCAGAAATGGTAAACCAAATAAAAATGCAATCTGTGGGACACTTGATTAATTCCTTACAAGTGTTATGTCCGAAATATTGCATTTAATTTGGGGGAACCTGCGTAGCAGTACATTGACCATAATTGAAGGTTTTGGCGTACAGAAAGGGAATGAACCAGGACAGTCGGATATAATTGCCTCATAATTAATGCCACGACAAAACGCTGCACTTCTCCCACATCCAAAGATAACTGTTATCTTGACTTTTGAAACTTAAATAAGGTTTGCTTTTACTTGTTCCTGATGTTGAGTGTACATAAAGTATGAGATGTTTGAGAAAATTCGCCGACGTTAACTAAGAAATCCTGAAGGTTAGGAAATGTACATCTCTAAGAGTAGGAGAACATGCACTAAGTACCACGTGACAATTTGAATGCACAAACGTGCGGTGGAAAATCCCCTTGGGAACAACTGGGGGTAACTCTAGAAAAAAAAAAAAAAAGGTATACAGATAAATAAATAGAAACTCCGACTTCTGATTTAAAAGACTGTCATATTCAACTGTGAGCAAATGAAAAATGTTAATTTCCAACATTTTCGATTACTAAAAATCGATTCCTCTCGACTCCGCTACGTTTAATTTATCAATGTCTCAAAATGAAGAGAAGTGTGTCCATGTTAATGAGCTTGATAACTGCAGGGTGGGCATTCATATACAAGTAAACCAAAAATCAAACAAAGGACAGGAAATATAGATCTGCTGATCGTGAGTGTACCTGTCTCGTATTCTGTAGCTGAAGTCTGTTGATATTGCAATGTTTACATCTTGCATTGTTATTAAACATCTCATGGCTACGTACAAGAGCTGCCAGTAAAAGCCAGCTCGCTGCAGTGTTCCCGTTGTGTGTGTCACTAGAATTGTAGCCCCTGGTTCTAAGACATGAAGGCATATAAATATATATATTTATTACTGTATATTCACTGTGTTTATTGCATTACAATATGTACTTTTTATCTTGTCACCAAATTTAACATTAAAAAAAAATCCAATTCATCTTGGTCTGTCCCATTTAATGCATATGTAACTAAAATATGTGAACTGTTATACTGCATTCAAATGAGAGAGGAATGCTTTTAGAACAAAATATGTCCTGTTAGATTTGATCTATAACAAATTAAAACCATTCGCGAAACAGTGCAGGTTTGTATAATTTAAACAGATCACCTGTTTTGGTGGATTTTTTTTTTAACCTCATGCCGTTTGCAAAATTTGCAGTGAGTTCAAAACAGCTCACTGAGTTTTTCTTTCACATCTTAGAGGACTCTCTTAATATCATATGAAAATAAATATTTGAAATCAACAGAATCAGATATAAGATTTCCTTTGAAAAATATCATGGTCATCTTCATATAATGAATATGAGACGTAACACGACGGAATCAGGCGGTGGTTAATTATTTTTTTTTTTTTTTTAGCACAGTGAGTTTTTGACATCATGTTAACTGAGCCATTGACATCACATTTCCCTTTCTGTTGATGTGAACATTGTAGGCAATCAAAGACGATTGGAAGGGGGAGGGGGAGGGACCCTACTGCTGCAGATGAATTTAGTGAGAAAATGGCTGAACACTTTTGTTAATCCTTATTTATCCTCAGTGTGACGAGCGCCTGAATTCCCCGTGCCGCGTCTCATAATATGAATATATAATTCTGATGTGAAATCCATATTTTCATATTTATAATGCATGTTTTGTTAGTTAATACATTATTATGTCTGACCGGGTGTACACTCTCACTGTAACGCAAACTCTAACAAGAATACATGACGACGCTCACAAACGTAACGCACTGACTTTGTTGCTTTTTATGAGATCACGTGTTTATTCATAGTGTTTGGGGGATTATCAAACAAGGATGACACCGTTCCGATAGCATAGTTTTCGATGAGAATTCGCAGATTTGGACTATAGCTACCTTTAAGGATGTATAGGAAAAATCCACCATCATCATGGTAGGAGACAAGCTCAAAGACAGGCCCAGATAGAGAAACGACTGTGGAATGTTTGTTCACTGTCTGCGGGATGTCATTGTTCCCTGACGTATGTTCTACTCAGTAAAGGCTTACTGAGTTTGTCTGAGAGAAGAGGAGTATTGCATTAATGAAAATGAAGACTGAATCTCAGAGGAAGTAGATATGTTTTAGAAAAAAAAAAATCGCTTATTTTATTACATGTGTATGTTGAACGATAAAGTCAGGAACGGAATAACGCAAGCCATAGGTCCGTACAAAGACCTGTTGACCTTGGTCAAAAGACGCAAGCCATGTCATGAGATCGTCGGGGCTTGCCAAGACATTCCTGCAGGGCACAGTGCAGAGTGGAAGAAGGAGAAGCAGAGAAAGAGATGGGAGGACAACATCCGAGAATGGACGGTCCTGAAGTTGAGCGAGACAATGAGGCGGTCAGGAAACCGAGAAGATTGGAGGAAATTGGCTGCGAGTTCATCTGTGGGCCCCAACGGTCCACACGATTACGCGTTAGGTGAAGTGAGGTATGTTGAGTATTGAAACCCGAAACGGATAATTATTTCCGCAGTAAAAAGAAATATTAGCAAGTAACTTCAGTATCTATGTACAGTTCCTATTTTGATTTTTCTTTTTAACCATTGACTATTTCCTGATTTCAATGAACTATCCTCATAACAGAATTGGATTCAACTATGAATCAGAGCCGAAATACCCTCTAGAGCTACTTTCATTTTAATGTATTTTGATTGTCTTCACACTTGCACAACACTGTCCAGATGCGAATGTGAGCACTTTTCTCTCGCCACGATAACCACATCCGGTAATGGTACAAGAAAGCCATCACTGTCCAGGCGATGTAAACTGCCATGAGAGAGACCATCAGCGTAATGATGGCAAACACTGATTCCAGTTTGCCGATTGCTTGATAATGCTGGACGCCTACGCTGCATAAATAGGTGCTGGCAACGAGCAGGGGCGTGAGGAGAACAAAGCAGGACAAATCACATGCTAGGCTGGAAAAATCCATGTTTTCTGACGGGTGTCTGAGATAATCCCACAAGGTAGGCAGAATTCTCTCTACCGGGTAGGTGTACGAGCAAAGCTCGCACTGTGTTCTTCCATTGGAGCATAGCCATTTCTCCAGACAGGTTGTGTGCATATATCCTATGGTGCCCATACAAAAACAAGGAGAGACTAGTTCTTCTTCCTTGCCATCTTCCTGGCAGATTCTGCAGCAAATCGTGTCGCTGTCTGTTGGAATCAGAGGAGCTGCTGAATGGTCACATGTTACCGATGTAGTTTCCTCAGGAATGACCCCAGCGTCACTTTCTTCCCCAAGTCCAGTTGCTTGTTGCTCACCTCGGCATGTTAGACTATCGCTCACTTTGTCCGGCAGATGCGTTTTGGTTTCGAAGCTGTAAGTAACGACTGTGGGAATACGAGTTTGAGTCTCACGGCAAAGAAATGGATTTGATTCCTTAACTCTGACAGGCACAACGTGCTGGATATTCTCGGGAACAATGGTGGGCAATTTAAATTGTTGTCGATGCATTTCTGTGGCGCCGACAGCTACTTCGGAATCAGATCTGTGCGCTTGGTCCGGGTAACCAGGAAGTTGAGCAAAATGATATGGGCAATCGCTGACGTTAAAGGGGTTGCCTTTCCCTACATAGTTTCCATGGGGTTTACCATAGGCTACGCTGGCTTGCTCAGTGTTATCAATTGGCTGTACAGAGGGATTCGTGACACGATAGAATTTGTCACTGTCCGCAGACTCTTTTGCTCTCGTCTCAGTGTTAGAGGATATAGGGCAGGGCAGAGGCGGAACAACATCATCTAGAAGGGAGGTGATGTTACTTTGTGCAACGGCATCTTGTACACGTGCTGACGATGGTTTCAAAACATCTTGGCTCTTTGGAAGGAAATGAGAAAAGGTAAATACAAAATCACTCAGTCGAATTACATAATGTATATTGAACTAATCATATTGTTAACATTGCCATAGATATTCAAATCACAAGCTTACTTTGGTTATGCAGACTGAATTGGGGACATTTTATAATGTAGTGACAAAACATAGGTCATCTCTGATCATTCGATTCCCCCTGTGCGGAAGCGGTAGTTTACGAAACTGAATGAACAAAACAAAACGAACAAGAACTAACCTAAAATAGACGTACATACCTTGGATACATAATAACAGAACAAGCAAATCAACCAACGTAAAATCATAGACCTACTGTGTAAAAAAGCTTGTGTCACAGAAGTAAGATCAGACCGTAGAACAAAAACAAAGATAGGAAGTGAATGCATCGTTATCAAAAGCCTTAAAGATAAGCCTATATCATTATAATATATTCTGCAAGAGAATGGATTCCTATTATGAATAACCCCCCCCCCCCCCGCCCCCATACACACACATTCACAGGCAAACGGACACGCATTGAATCAACTAGAAAAGACAAGTAATAAGAGAATCTGAAATACGCATGACGCTGAGAATGAATATGATTGTGTTGATATAACAACCAGTTGTGAAAATTGTCTTGCTGATCCTGTTCTATAATTATAATCAAAGAATATTAGACCCAACAAAAACAGTTGATCTACTCTAGATCTAGGCCTAACACAATGACGTGAGCAGTACACGATGTTTTTACTTTTACCTGGTGCTCCATACTGCTCTTTTTGAAATGTCGCTAAAAGTTTTTACATTTCTCTTTAACTATTGCAAATCAGGTTTAGACATCTTTATTGAGATTGTAATTTATTTCACATGGGCCCATTGTCATGGCCCATGAAAATATTTTGGAGCAATTGATTTCTAGTAGCAACATGATCTTTTGTAAACCTAAAAAGTGTACCGGATGTGACGTCTGATTAAAAATGATGGAATAAATTCAGAAATTTAAGTACAAAATTATTCCGAAACAATGAAATGTGCTATACTGACTTTGTGTAAGTTTTTGTTTCATTAAAAAAAAAAAATATGCAGTGGAAGTTGCATTTTTTATTTTTCTCTCCTCAATATCACTTTTACCCATAAACATCGTAGTATAAAATCCATCCATCCGTTCGTCCATCCATCCATCCATCCATCCATCCATCCATCCATCCATCCATCCATCCGTTCATCTATCTGTCTATCCATCCATCCGTCCGTCCATCCATCCATCCATCCATCCATCCATCCATCCATCCATCCATCCATCGGTCGGTCCTCCCTGGAATTTTTGGCTCCTAATTTGAAAGCTGTAAGAAAGAAATATATTTAATGTTTTTTAGGACTTTGGGAGTGGCGAGGTTTGGGGGGGGGGGGGGGGGGTGCGTTCCCTCAAATTTTACCTCCCCGTTC
>JBCAUA010093082.1:0-10452 GCA_038406235.1 Peronia verruculata
TGATGACAAAATTATTTTACTTATTTCTTCCTTTGTGACGGAATTAAAACTATCAAGTTTAAGACCATTATATACATGCTGAGAATCATTCAATCAAGACATATCTGTTTTTATATTAAGATCAAGTTCATTTCGAATTTGAGAGACTTTGTTTAAAAATAATTGACCTTGATTTCTGTTCTTTTCTGTTTAAGAAGATTTCATCTATGGGGATGGGATTTTTCACTGTTCTGTTAGGTAGAGTTTCCTTTACCCTTTGAAGGAGTTTCTGTTGTGCTGCGCATACTTCTTATGACAATAATTTGATAAAACTGAGACCAACAAACACCAAGTGACATGATGAGAAATATCACACCGCAACAAGGAGCCTTTGTGAAAAAAATATGGGTGTTGCATGCGACCGACAATTCACAGCCACACAATACACCATTGTTTACATACTGAATAGGTTCAGTCATGCTTCCTCGTAGCATGCCCTCAGCACCTCGGTTTGCGGTCAGTTACAAAATGCCATGAGATGGCCAGAGCGGTCATAACGATCATGTCTCTCAATTGTTAAAATTCTCAAATTTAATTAGCCATTTGCTTCTAATTCATATATCAGTGAGTTTGCAATAACCCTAACATGTCATCTAAGGCAAAAACAAAAAGAAGCTTGACACAGTGAATTGATGTTGCACCACCACTTTAATGATTACAAGAGAAACTTACAGAGAAGCACAGAAAGTAATTCAGTAAAGATCACTTTCTTGAATGAAAGAGGAGAGAGATCCACAGAAACTACTAACCATTTCTTCTTTTTTATTACTTTCAGCGAGCCCTTAATGATTATTATACTGAAAGAGGCATCAATGATCAGGCAGTGTCAGAGCTGCAGAATACATCTACATTGCCAGCTGCTTCAGGATCATTGGCACAATCTTCAAGAGTGTCCCAGACTGACGACAAAAGTAGCAAGAAGAAAACAGAAGGGACAATGAGGGCATACCTAACCACGCAGTAAGTAATCCTCAATCACTGAAAATGAGTCAGAGACCAATATGTGTATAGTTATTTAAGTGCACCTGGCAAGGTAGAGTTCGCAGTTTGTTTAAAAATTATGATGATTTATATTTAGAAAAGATATAAATTACATACCACCTGTCATAGAATATTTGCATTATGAGAGTTTTCCTGTTGAAAACAAAAAAAAAAAAAAAAACATGAAAAAATAAGAGATATTAAACTGCGTGAAACTTTAATTCTCACCATGGTGACTACACGAAATTGTGTGGCACCTAAATAGGTCATCAGTGTTGAGGTCATTAGCCCTTGTGGTGTCGCTTGTGATAACTCCTCGAATTTATGCAGGCTGTCACATGGCTGCCATTGATGGCTTAATGATATCATGAAAATCACTCATCAGTTATAGATTTAATGTCGGTTTCCAACCCCTCTACATGAAAATGGACTTGTCCAAGGAACTCCAAATGATGTATGGTGACCCCGTTAAATTATCAAGGAAGCACACGTGGACAGAGAATCTTGCACAAAATTCATCCATTTTCAAAAACATTTTGTTCATTAGGTTGTTTTAAATGGTAGAAGTCAATATTTCTGGGGATATTTTTATGGGTATATCCCATTTCTTGTTCTCATCCCCAAGAAACTGTTAAGTGGTGTGATAAAATTAGACTCACCAGTGGCCAAGTAGGTCATCTCATGAATCCGTGGGGTTATCACTGGTGGATTTTGGAAGGATGTGGGGGTCATCATTGTAAGGGTTAAGCCCATATCCATATAGCAAGTGTACTCCCACCATAGAGATCCTGGTAGTTATATTCAACTGTGAGTATGAGTCACACAGTCAGCAATTTCAAATTCAGCGCATCAAACTGAACAGTTTTTATTTCTTAATTCCATGGATATTCAAGGGACATTTCTACTGTCATTTTAGACTTTGAAGTCCAAGCATCCACATGCTTCTTATTTCTTACTGAGCCAGAGTAAAAAGATAGGATGAACTTGATTTCTCACTGTCATTGATATATATATATATATATACACACACACATACCAAAAGAGAACCCGCTGCCCCCGTGGGAGATTATTTAAATATAGCACTGCACCTTAAAGTGTATAGCAGAGCGTGCACACCTCGATGATATTTTAGTTGATTAAACGGAGTCTCAAAGAAAATGTGCATTTAAACCCGTCATACTATCGAATGTACCATTCGGATCAAGCATCCCTCTGAGTTTGTTATTCAATTATTATCGCATTTTTAGAATGACTTAAAAAATAATATCTATTATGTTAAGCTGGGTGTAGTGGCTTGTCGCTAGAGGGTATCAGTGTTACAATGATTTCCTTTGACATTTATGTTCACTTTTGTGATACAGTAGTCTCCAGATCTAAGCACTCCAAATACAAGCACACTCCGCTCATATGCACACTTTGGTCCCATGACAGATTTTTTACTATATAATTTATATGCATGTAAGCACACTCACTCGGCATACAAGCAGGCTTAGCAAGTGAAAACCGGTAAGTGAAAAAAAAAAAAAATTCAGCTAGCAATATGAGTTATCTCCCTTATAGGCCTACTGTCTGCCACCAAACGATGGTTTTCTTGAGTACAGTGGTGTAATGTCATTTTATTGGGAGTAGGAGGATGCAGGAGGCTTG
Source organism: Peronia verruculata (assembly GCA_038406235.1). Lineage (NCBI taxonomy): Eukaryota > Metazoa > Mollusca > Gastropoda > Systellommatophora > Onchidiidae > Peronia > Peronia verruculata. Next base: position 2,668 of record JBCAUA010093082.1, read on the forward strand.
AGTTACCCTACCCACTGGTTTTCACTAGGCACAACCATTGCCTTGTCAGACCTTGTAATGTATGCGCATGTGCGCGCACACACACACACACACACACACACACACATGCTGGCACTTATTCTATTTGCACAGCCTTGTAGAACTGACGAATGATATGTCTGGAATAGGCTATATCATATTTACTATTACATGACCTTCTAGATTGAAAGAATTTCCAAACCAGGTATTCTGGAATGCCACACATTTTTATACTTTACTTTGGCACACTGCAGAGAGTACATCGAATTTAAAGAAAGAGAAATGAAACGACATTTGTTCAGCAGGTACAGAGATTGTGTAAAGAGATATGTAAATGAATGAGAGCAACAGAGACAGTTTGATTGTCGATTGCTTTGTTTTATCCATAATAGAAACCTGCATAGAATATTACATGGGAACATTTTCTCTTCCCAAGAAATGAAATATTGTGAAAACAACAAGGGAAACAGTTTTATAAAGGCTCTCTGAATATGATTCCATAAAATCAAGACAATCAAATATATAGCAGAGACACTATAAAGTGATTACAGAGAAAAAAACAAAAGCTGAAATGAATACAGATTGACATATAGGAGTAAATGCATAAATCAATACATGTATATGATATGCCCATACAGGTATTCAAATCATATACCGCAAACTTGCAAACTTGAGTAAGAGGATTTGAATATAGTCAAGCGTAAATAACTTGGAACATTTCTAATTAAAATTAGATCCCTGGAACATGGCTCTTGCCTTAAATTAATTTTTGTATGCGCTCTGTCGTGTCTGTACTCTTCTGTCAGACAAAACTAGAAAATAAAACAAAGTGGCAAACTGTGCATTGCCTGGTGTAAGAGATTTAGAAATATGTGTTATTCATCCAGGTGTAATGTCAAAGGGGGCATTATTAAGAAGTGAGTGTCTTGGTCCTGAACAGTCATCACTAAATAATTTTCTCACTAAAATATAGCATTCATTTCTTTTCCATGGCACCAGTAACGTTATACATAAAAATTACGAGATCAGACTTATTTCACCAGTACCCAACATTAAGGTGGGTTCGGGTGAGGCTTAATGAAATAATGGATTTTGCTCAAAACATGTCATTTTGCGCTTTTGTTTTCTTTTAAAAGTCCTGCTTTTTCTGTGTATGAAAATGGTATCAAAATGTCGACAAGTCCATTCTAACATGCTTGACCCATCGTCATTCAATGGTAGACGTACTGATTGTCAACCAGGATTTGGCTCCACCTGGCTGCTACATGCAGTTGTAGATCATCACTATTTGGACACATATAGGCAAATAGTATCTAAAACACTTGATTATCTCTTCTAGCAATATCATGAATTCCATTGCCAGAGATGGAAATTGGATGACCACTTTGAGGCAAAAAAAACTGGAAATCATGCAGTTAAGTATTCAAAAATAAATTTCCACGTCCACATTGTGAATGTTTGCTATCTAACTGCTACTTCAGAGCTCAGTTGTAGTAAAGGTCCAAACACTTTGGACAAACAAAGATATGGGAGGCACATTACTAGAGGCCTTCATAAACTCGGAAGTGGCACACTGGGAGCCCTTATAATTATTGGAGGGGGGGGGGTGAAGTAAAATTCGAGAAAAAATACGCCCAGAACGCAAATGAAAACAGCAACAAGAGACACAGGTCATAGAGAGAGGGCTGGTATGTAAAAAAAGGGTTCTGAGGCTGAAAGCCGAACAAAAAACTCTTCATGTCACTTTTTCACTGAAAACAAAACTTGAAACGCATTTTTCTCAAAACCAAGTTTTTTGACTCACTTTTGCTATCTTCTTTTATTGTTTTGAAACCAATTCTAATCAAATTTGGTCGATAGCATTTTCATAACAAGACCAAAAAACATACATATGCGCATTCCATTTGGTTATTAAGTTTTAGAGAAAAATAGGTTTTTAATGTGGAAAAAGGACAATATTGAATTTTTGTTACACGCCATTTTAAAAAATTTTTTGAAAATTTTGTGTTGCATTGGAAGGGCTTGAAATATGTAACTTTTTAGATATTATGCCAAACTATGTTCACCAAGTTTTATCAAGTTCTGTTGAAATTTGGCGGATGAGATAGATTTTAAAGTAAATAAATTTAGGGACACCAGAATCCAAGATGGCGACATTGCCACGACAGCCATATGAGAAAGATTTTTTTTTTCATTGTTTTCTTCTAATTGGAACATGCTGATTTGGATGGAAAAGGTTAAAATAGCCTATCTTTAATCATAAAAAAAATCCCCCCTCCCCCCATTACTTTAGTTACTTCTGATATTACTGGCGTTGGTCCACTAGTACCAGTGAGATTTGTAACACCAAAGTACTCTGGTAGTTTGTTAAAATGGACTAAACTAATCAGGTACTCCGGCCCTCTTAAAGTCAACTGACTTGTTAAAGTAAAGTATTGCTTGAAGTCGGTTCTGTTTGGCAGTCCTATTATTTTTCATTGCTATCTTTGCACAAAGTATTGTAAGTATGAACCTTGCTTAAAAAGTCAATTTTTTTTTTCTGTCCTGAGATGTTGATTATAACCAGACTCAGATTGTACCTGTGCTGTTCTCAAACTCAAAGTTTTGTTGTTCTTATAATTTCACAATGATGGAAGATAAGATAATACACTTACCTTTGCTGTCTTTGTTCTTGGAAACAAAACTCTTCAGGGGGATTTTCTCCTGCCGTTCATGGGGAGTTTGTGAAACGCCAGAATTATTTCCAATTATTTCATTGTTGTTTGAAGAATTGGAGGCAGATGCCATAGCTGATGCATCGATGGTATTAGTTTGAACTGTAGCCAATATTTATCCTCTCATACAATCACAGTTAAGCACTAGGACCACAGACTATGAATTTTCTCTGGCAAATTTCAGTTCAGCCATCAGAATGGATGTCAGTCACATTGCGGAAAGTTATTTCCAGCACAAAGGACATCAAACAGTTTTGAGGTCCTTGCATCTCTTTTTGTCTCTAGAGAAATGAACATCTGTTTGCATTTTGCATAGATATACCTGTGATATGAGAGTAGCTGGAAAACATATATAAATTGAATTCTATTTGGAAAACTTTGCCAGAAGAGAGCAGACAGCTACTTCTGTTTTAATGATAACATTGATAGGTATAGCAAATGAATATGTGAGTTTAACCCTAAAACTGCTAGGAGAAATCCTTCATATATAATTATTTCTCACTTAAATGTAGCATTCCTTTTCCACTGCACTAATAACATTACACATGAAAATTTGAGATCAGACTTACTTTCACTGGTACCCAACATTAAGGAGAGGTGGGGGGGGGGGGGCGTATTGTGAAATAATGAATTTTTGCTAAAATCGCTGTCAAGGGGATTTGGAGGATCATTTTAAAAAAACTTCAAATTTGGCTTTTTGCAACTCTGCCTGAGCAAATTACAAAATCTTAGAACTGGGTTTGACGTCCCACTTTTAGCAGCTGATAATGACCACTGATCTGTTGTCAGAAAAGACCACAGGTATGAGGCTCATTTTATGATGCAGAGAAGGTTGAATTAAAGTTACTTTTGATGTGTATCGCCAAGACAAAAAGAAAATGCCTGTTCCATCCGAAATCATTAAAAAAAAAAAAAAAGAAAGAAAGAAACACTCATCACTTATATTTAATTCCCTCTGCCTTCTACATTACAATATGTAGATTTTTGTCCTAATAATCCTTTAGAATATCTGTCTATTCACATGTTTAACACTCTGAATGATATGTCAAAGCCTCTCAAAAGATAAAACATTTTCACATTAATTTTTGGGTGTGTGCGTATGTGGTCTGCAACAAATCTTTGTGGGTTTTACCTCAGCAAAATCAGAAAATCTCACAACAATTTGGAGGTCTTGTTTTCAACAACTGCTAAGATTTTTTTGTCAAATTAGATCACAGATTGGAGGCACAGATGTGCTGGCATTGTAATAAGTAACAACATTTAACCATATTCAGGGAATAACAGTTTTTTTTTAAGTCAAGTATTTTCCAACTACTTGTATTGGATGTATAATGGGAAGGTAATTCCAGTGCCCACTACAATGAACCATTTTGACCCCATCCAAATTACATCCCTTTTTGGGTACAAAGCATTGTAAAAAAAAAAACAAAAATGAATCCCTTTTAATCTTGTGATTGAAAACATGAGTGACCAAAATTTCCTGAAAAAATCCAATATATGATGAAAATGTTTCTTCCTCTCTTCATGAAAATCATTTGCAGTTTTTGGCTTCACTTGGTTCAAAGACCAGGACCAAAGTGATTTTTTTTCTTTCCTTCTTCACCATGTTTGTATTACATAACCGGAATTGGGGAAAGGGAAGTAACCTAACAGACTGAAGAAGTGGCTCATTGAATCTTGAGAACAGATTGGCCTCTTGACATTTATAGGGTTAATTTTGAAAAATGAAGTGCTGTCAGTACTGGGGCTTACCGAAGTTGTGATCAAATGGTATTCATGTTTTCCTCTACATTAGTAAACACTTGTATTGCTTATCTGTTTAAACATAGTTCACTTATGTTTCTAAAGAGGGAGGATAGAGTGATAAATGGGGATGTGGCTTAATGTCCTGTAAATAGTCATTTCTTCAGTTGTTCTCTCTTTTTTTGTTTTTCTGCTGTTATCTCAATTATGATACATATTTGGCTTTTTGTTGCATGTTTGCTCTACTCTTCTATGGCAGTATTTACATCCATCTTAATTGAAACAGGTGTGTTATTGTAGTCCCTCAGTGTTATTGTGACAACCAAAAAAAAAAAAAGGAAAAATTGTTTATTTTGTATTTTGTTTTATAGGTTCAGTGCTATTTTTACTGGTTATCTAAAATGTGTTTTTGTTTTTCTGAGCACAGATGTGCTTTTGAGCCTGCCAGTGTTTTTAATTGAGTCTTAGCAAATTTCATGTGAGGCAAAGTATCAGACAGAGAAAAACTTCAAATGGGATAATTGTATGTTAGTTTCTTCATCACAAGTCAGATACCGTTTAAGAGTAAGCTTTAAATTAGTCCGATATAAAAAAAATTCAAATGCTAGTTGCAGCACCGGATAGGTATTTATTCTTTTGCAGTGGCTTGTTTTATTAATTTGTTTCTCATAAGAAGTTGTTTTGAATTTTAGCGTTGCCAGCCCATAGACATCCTCTTCGCCAACTCATAGAAACTTGTTTTAATCATGTTTTTAACATTGTGTTTCACATAACGTGATCTCAGTTCTTTCTTGTTCTGTTTCCCCTATAGGCAATCAGGAGATATATATACATGTATATGTCATACGAAAGTGGGATACTAAGTCTATCATATAATGTGGCCAAATCCCTTGCCCAAACAGGCAGATTTTGAAAGTCATTTTCTTCCTATCTCCTATATGCAAAACCAGTTGCTAAACATAAAAAAAATCAGTTTTCTTGAAATGTGAAAGATTTAGATAGAGCAAAAGACAACTGAACTAACAAAATATAATTTTCTATTGTAAATTAATCACTGAGATCCCTAGACATTGACTATGTGTTACATATGCATTATTCTCATAAAAACTGATCTTTATGCTCCATCATTAACACTACTCAGTCATTGATGATAATTATTCTACATGTCTGTCATGAAAGTGTAATTTAAATTCAATGGTTTCATTATTAACACTGGACAGTCACTGATGAAATGCTACATAATCTATAATAAGTGTAATTTAACTTGAATGGTTTCAGTGTCAACCTGACTTACTAATATCTTGTTTGCAGTTTTTGTTGGCACAAAAAAAAGTAAGTTAAGATGTCCATTAGCAAATTAACACAATGTTTGCACTTAGAAAGGGTTATGATTTACTTGTTTCATAACCACATTGTTTAGTAAAGTGTGCAGTTAAACCAGTATGTTCCACTAAAGTAGTGATTAATTCGATTGTGGAAAAAAAAAAAGAAAAAAAAAATCATGTCAGATAAACTGTGTAGCCTATCATCATAAGAATGCAGGTATTTCATTGTTGAAATACATGTACTTGTAGACAGTAGATCGCTGACTTTTGACTATTAAAGTTTATATCACAGTGTCAAATGTAAACACATTCCATGATCTTTTATCTCTCATTTTGTACTTGTTTTTTGTACAGCTCATGCTGTTATTAATGTGACATAAGTTTTCAGTTTTGAACTCTTTTCATTAATACAGGATGTTTTAAGATCTGTAATTGCAAACCACATAGAAACATACTCACAAAAAAAAATATTGTGAAGACTTTCTGTCCTTTTTGTGAGGTTTTAACTTTTCAAAGTGTTAAATATATGAATAAATAGATATTGTAAGTAGACAATTATTGTGACAGAATTCCACATCTTGTAATGTTGAAAGCAGAAAGAATTAAATACAATGTGATGAGTGTCTCTTTTTCTGAATGATCTTAGGTTAAAAGTGGATACTCTTTTCCTTGACTGTCAACATAGGAAGTAGTTTTAACTCAACCATCTTATTGTCTTTAATCATTAATGTGTAGAATGAGTTTTCAGTGTTAATTACTGACAGAATGTTCTCAGTTAGATAACTAATTCAGTGTGCCCCTGATATACAGTGTAGCGAATGGTAGGCTTATTCAACGAACATAGCAAGTCACAATGGCATTGTGTGTCCTCCTTATGTTAATGTCAGTCAGGCTCAGTATTAATTTATTGTAAGTTTCAGAAATCTCCATTGCGAACGATATGCGTTTAGCTTATAATTAAAGAATGATTGATTTGGCCTATTGATATCCTTTTGGGGGAAATAAGCCCATCGGATTATTCTGTTCTGTTCACGCACAGCGATGTATCCAGTGTTCTTTCTTGAGCTGATTATTTATTGCGTGTCCGGTTTCCAGGAAGTTACCGGTCATGGTGCCCTTCTGCATTGGCAACAATGTGTAGGGTTCTTCATAGACTGCCTTTCTGTGCTGATGGGATAATGTTCTTTTTTTTTTTTTTTTCAATTTCTTTTTTGTTTTTATTTTGGGCCTCTGCTCTTTTTTTCTATCATGCCTTGAAGTGAGTTTCCATATTTTGTTCTTTCAATTTAACCTATTGTTACTTAGTACGTGTATGTTCGATGCTCACATAAAAGGTCACTCAGGCACATTCCGTGGCACACTTGCTTTAGTCATATTGTTTAGGGAAGAACTATCTTTGACATTTACCTACCTGAACCATAACACTTGAATGAAGAAATGTGAAACTTCACCAGATAAACCACACGACTTCACAAACATCTCGCAAGAATACTGTAGTGTGGATCAGTCGTGCTCATGTCACAAGTGAAGTGGAGCAGAGCGAGCTAGAGGCACTTCTCTCAGGCACAGAGAAAAATGGATTCGTTCTGAATTTTTCCTAGGCGAAAGTCTCTGTCACGTGGTAGTCAGAACCGGATAGTAAGCTAAGATGCAAAATTATGCAATTAAAATGCATTTAGAAAAAAAAAAAAATACTCCATCTGTCTTCTTTTCCTAGGTTACCACAGTATTACACATGTTAGATATTGATAACCTGCTCATTCGCAGGGCACAGTCAACAAACTAACGAAATAGACGTAATGTATAACGTCACGCTCACCGACGGTGTCTTCATCTCCAGGGGGGCGAAGAGAATTAGTGCAGTGGCCAATGAGATTGGAAAGCTCTGCCGTGAGACACTGACCGTCGTTCAGTCGATGCAATGAATTGTGTGCTCATAGTCACCCCGCCTCTCATCCACCCCCTCTTCCACTCCTTTCCCCCCC
>JBCAUA010093093.1:0-10452 GCA_038406235.1 Peronia verruculata
AGATAGATAGATAGATAGATAGATAGATAGATAGATAGATAGATAGATAGATAGATAGATAGATAGATAGATTCTACATTAAGCTATCAGCCTAAGGTATAAGATACATGTATTTGTCTGTTTCATTTTTGTTTGTCTGTCTACTACTGTAGCAATCTGTCTGTCTTCTTATATTTGTCTGTTTGATTTCTGTTTTCTGTTAAGTTAACAGTGTGTTTGTCTGCCCCCATTATCCGTCCCGGTGTCTCTAATCTTTTAAGAAAAGAAAGGTTAACTCTCTAGATCTATCTAATGAGACAAAGCGTATACTATTTATATGCATGAAACACATCCATATTCAAAGCTGACCATCTACCTAATAGGTTTACGTAATGGTGAGCGTCAGTCTGGAAAAACCCAGAGCCCATCCTTTCATCATTCCTATAGATACAGGTGAAATTAAAATGCGTAAACACGAGAAGATAAGCACGAGGAGTGGACGTGCATAATTAAATATGGCATTAACTGGAATTTTTAAATTATTATTATTATTATTATTATACACCCTGCCTTAATAGTAAAACACAAAATTGTAAAGCGCTTACAGCCTGTACTGTGTGGGGATAAGGGCTATATGAATGCTCTCTATTGTTACCATTATTCTTACTTCAGAAAAAAAAAAAAACACTAGAATTTCCCCCCGGAAGTAGGCCATGTGTTTTCCTACATAATTTAATCATCAACGCTTCTTAACTACATTTGGAGAACATCTAGCTTCAAAAGCCCATACTCCTGGCCAGTAGTTTTTGGTCATAATTTCCTACCCTCCGGAACAGAGTCAAGACAAACAGTGAGACAAAAGGCAAAACCAAGGTCAGGGATAAACGGGATTTCCTGAGATATTGGTGAATTCTATTGCAATATATAGAATTGCGTTGGAAGTTTCTTCTTTGCCTCCGCCCCCCTCCCCCACCCCCAATGACGAGACATTTGCTACCAGGTGGTCAAAATAGGCCCTGTGTATTTATTGCTACCAGATGGTCTTAATAATGTAATTAAAATGTTTCACGGTACATGAATAAAACTTGTATCTCACCCTAACCCTTATGCTAACACTAACTCTATCCCTAATCCTAACCATAACTCTAGCCTACCCCAACACTCACCCTACCTACCTTAACCCTAATTCTTACCCTAATCCTAACTTTAACCCTAATTCTAATCCTTACTCTAGCCATAACCCCAACTCTAACCCTAATCCTAATCCAGTTCTATCCCTAACCCTAACCCTAACACTAACCTAACTCTGACCCTTATCCTAACCCATCTCTGGCCCTAACCCTAACCTTAACTAATCCTAACCCTAATCTTAAATGTAAACCAAATACTAAATCTAACCCTAAAGACACTTGGGCTGTTGCAGAATTTCTCCTTTCTAAAGTCCAGAGTCTACATGTAGAATCTGCAGCTTCTATTTCAATGTCGGGAAAAAATCAAACAACGCAATTTGAATGGTCAAAAAGGAAAACTTGATCGCAATAGACCACTGAGTCTGTTTAGACAACCGGTGCGAAATAAAAAAAAAGCTAAATACATCAAAAGTCCAACGTCATCTCTGTGTTGATAACATAAAGTGTGTGATAAAAAAAAAACTATAATGTTCTCCAAATTTAACTTTGATCCGGCCCTAGAAGGTCAAGTTTTAGTAGGCCTATCAGCTTTGTAAAATAGGACTGTTACAGTCGTAAAAGTAAAAAAGGTCCTAGAATTGTTTTGCCTTTTTCTCTTATACTTCTCGTATGCAAAACTGTTTCTGGTGACACAGGACACGAGCCACCTTCACACGTGTCGCAAGGCTCGGAAATCTACAACGAAAAATAGTAAAGAAAAAAGCAAAGAGGTCTTGAAGTTTGGTCTTATCTTCTCCTGGCAGGTCTTAGTCGTGAAGAAAAAAAGTTGAGAGCAGTTCTTTTCTTTTTCAAGCGAATGGGTATGGTTAAAGACCAAGGTTTTCAAACTTATCCTTCTTTTTTGTTGATACTTTTTTTAGTCTGAGCTTATCTTATTGAAGGGTCAAAGTCAAAGGTCAATAGGCCATTCGTAGTTCTAGTGGTGTTTATGCACTACAATTTGTCTTATCAATTTTTCCTGTTAGTTTAGAAGGAAGTTCTGTACACCCCGGATGAAACTAGGATCCTGGGATCACAGATCCGGCTGCTTGTACGGTGAAATAAATTTGCGACTAGAATTGTCATAGATTTGTTCTATTTATTATTACTATTATTATTATTATTTGTTTAAATGGGAGAAGAGATAGAGGGTCGGAGAGAGAGAGAGAGAAAGAATGAATGTGAGACTAAAGAGAGAGATTGGCAGGACAGAGTGAGAGAAAGAGATAAACCTTATGGACGAGCGGATGGAAAGAATGATGTTTTCAAATACTGAACAATGTAGTAGAACAACTGATGAACCCATTTGCAAGATGTCAAGATGTGCTTTTTTTTTTTTTTTCTTTAAAAAAACTTCATTTTTCATAGGCCTAGACGTTATTATTCTCATTATCCCGAAAATTTCTCAATTATCATTGTGTATTATGCCGATGTATTGTTGTATTACATGAACATTTTAACACATTACAACATTTTAACTTAGTAGATTTTGAAAGAGCACTTCATTTTTTGTGCTAAAATGTATTGCCTGACGCAGTAGGTTTTCAACGCTGAGTTATCAGTACGATATGGGCAAATGATCCAGTTAAAAAATTTGACTTAGCAGATTCTGCAAGTGAAATTCTCAGTTGCTTGTCTTACCATTCTCAGACTTAGGGCTTCAAAGTATAAAATACTATATTTGTCGACCCAGACTCTAGCAATTTTCTCCATCTCTGCCAAAGGCCAATATTGCGCCAATGAAATAAAAATAATAATATAATAGTATTAAGTATTTCACGGCACTAAGAAACTACCTTTTTTTTTTTTTTCTGGCTATCTCAAAATTTCGTGCTGTACAATATTGTTAATTTATACTTTATTACTAGACTCGTGGCTTGATACATGAAACAGATTATAAAGAGCAGGTATCTAGACATCCTGTCTTTTCAATTAAAATGTTACTTTATTTATGTCTCGTACTCTTTATTAAGACAACACGATGAAATCAGGCACTCATCAAATTAAGACGGCTGGAGAAATAACTCGTTTTTCAACAGTGAAGTTTTATCATGTTTTGTTTTTTTTTTTAAATTCTTCACAGAACCCTTCTATATCAATCTGAAAATGCATTTCAGAGATAAATTTGCTCAAGAAGATTGAGTAAATGCCCAAAAATTGTAATTTAGTGGCATAGCCTAAAAAGTATTAATGAGAATTAACAAAAATGATCGGCCATTTTCTTAGTAAATTCAGCTGCAGCAACCTGTCACTCCCATCGTCTTTAATTGCAATAACTCAACTTCTACTTAAGCTAGAACGATTTTTTTGTTCACACACATCAAGGAAAATGAAAAGTCTTCACAGTGATACCAATAACTCCATATTATACTCAAATTCATTGTGTCGCATGCCAATTAATTTTGTGGCATTTCTGGCCCATTTTGACCGTAAACCATATTACTTCTTTTTGTTATGTATATTGGGTATAACGCAAGTATTGCAAAGAAGGAAAAATCACTCTTTCCCTAGGTTTGTGAAAGATAAGCCATGGAAAATTCTGAAAAAATTCGCCATGTCATGAAAATGTATTTTCTTAGTCATTTTTTTTTTTTTTTGGTCAGAATGTTTCACATCACATATTAAAAAGAAACAAACAAACAAGAGAAAAAGTGTGTGTGTGTGTGTGTGTGTGTGTGTCTGTCTGTCTGTGTGTGTGTCTGTCTGTGTGTGTGTGTGTCTGTCTGTGTGTGTCTGTGTGTGTGTGTGTGTGTGTGTGTTTTCTTTCTTTAGAGTGCTTGACCTATACCGCTTGTATTTGGCAAAGGGAGAGCAACTTAGCTGGTTGAGGAAACGGCTCATTAACTGTAGCCTGCAATAACAAAGATTGATCTTATTTGTTCATAGCTCAGCTTCAATGTCTTCTATCCTGTGGTGACACCAGTGTGACTAACACAGGGTGAAACAAATAGATTTCTCATTACCATTACCGAGATGGTTGCACTTTTCAGAGCGAATGGGAGATCGTTTCGCAGACTATCTGCCCCTCCCTAAAGAGGGACTCGTGTAAGGGGAGGTCATTTTGACCGGCCCTATTACACCCCTTTGCCAGACAAAAGAGGCGTTGAACAAGCAGAGAAAAAAAAAGAGAAGATTAATGAGAAAAGAGGGGAAAAAAAGAAAAAAAAAAAGAGAAAAAAAAGAGAAAAGAGAGAGAAAAAAAAAAAAGAGAGAGAGAGAGAGAGAGAGAGAAACAAGAGAATAATATGTCTTTACTTCGTGTCATTCGAAAGACGTATCATTAAAGTAATAATGTCTGGTAAAGGGAAGTAATAGGACTGAGCACAACGATCATGACTGACTCGAGTGGTTATTACACTATTGCCATAATTAAAAGTCTAAAGTAAAATTAAGGTTCAGGTAGGCCTAGGGTTAAGACGGAGAGTCGCGGCCATGGAGTGATGGGGTTTCGTGTTCGCCAAGTGGCCCAATATAATATGTGAATGAGCTTGTCAGTGACACATGTTCTAGAAATAAGAAACGATGATCCGTGAAGGTGACACGTGTAACAATGTGACTCGTGAACACAAAGGAGGCGATTTATTGTTTCTCTGGATTTATACTGAATTTGGTAGCAGCTTGTTTCTTATTTCGCAACATCAGGCAGATAAACCTATCAAAGATGGCCAATATTATGTCTAATAAAAATATATATATATATATATTTAACCCTACAATTGTCAATGGAAATGAGTGTTATCTAAAGTGAGTTCTGTAATGAAATGTATCAATGTTTCAGCAATCAGGATTACGTCTAACGGTTACATAGGTCAGATAATTTATGACAGTGCCATACTTTCTGAGAAAGAAATGAGTACGACATGATGTAATGAGTGAGTTTATGGACTCATCGATCTCTTGACCCTTCTAGAGTTAAAAATCATAGCAAAATAAATAAAAAAGCAAAAACAAACAAACAAACAAAGAAAACAGCGTCACGAGGCTACCAGGTTTTGTCGCTTAGTATAAATTATAGGAAGATTTCTACAAGAAACGTTTCAAAACTCGATGTAAATGTAATTCAATTGGGGCTGATTCCACTTACACATTTAAGCTTAGTTACTTAGTTGGGCAAGGATTTGGTTAGGATGAGGATTAGGGCGCATTTCACAGCCAAAACCACGAAGTGTATCATCACAAGATACCTTCTTACCTCTTCACAATCTTGGCTGAATTGCGTCAGGTAATACCGATATCGGTGATAACGATCTGCTATAAATGAATCTCTCTCTCTCTCTCTCTCTCTTTCTCTCTCTCTTCTCTCTCTCTCTCTCTGTCTCCCCCCTCTCTTGTTCTCTCGCTCTCTGTCTCCACCTACATGTTTATAGAGACGTTATAAATGGGAAATCTTGTTTCATGATCTAATGACGTAGCGTTTGAGTCGGCCAACAACGACAAAGCAGAGACCAGTAGATTTTCTGATCAAATCAGACCTACCCTCAGCTGGTCGGAAAGCCGGTAAACTCTAGCGATAGCAATCAGGTTGATTTATTATCACATTAATTATTATTTCCAGTCTTATTCTCTCATTTATCTGAACTTAACAGCAGGCCTACAATTAATCATATGGAATCATGACTCATATCCAATGATGAACAAAAAAAAAAAAAAAACCCAAACAAAAGTGACTAACTAACGCAAAGTTCAGGAAAGCAGGTTATATTGTGTGTGAAAGTCCGACCGTGCCACCAGCTGTCACAAAAACTCACCCAGGAGAGCCAGCTTGTAAGGTTAGGTAGCGAGATGAGTGATTCACGCTCAGAAAATCTATACATACAGCTATGTTTGTTTACATGGTTTGTTTGAGGTAGATCTCCCTGACAACCATTATTGTTACGCTCTGTATGTAACAATTTCGAACATTTACACAGAGTTTAGAAGATAAGTCATTCTGTGACCCCTGTATTAAAAAAAATAAAAAAATAGGCTACACAACTACTAAGAAAAAAAGGATATAATGACTCATTTATAAGGAATTCTAATGGAAAAGTACAGCGTGGGCTTTTATTGTACCTGGGGCAAAAAGATACTGGTTATTGAAATATTCACTTCGTTTAAATATAAATAGACATTTTAAGTTATCATCTTCGAACATAAAAAAATTATACAAACATCATGTAGAAACAGTGGAAGTTAAGCCGTTTTCTCTGACACCTCTAAGGTTAAGAGGTATCGTTAAAAAAAAAAAAAGTACTTAAACGTATCATTTTATATTGGACATAATATTAGTCATCTGTGATACATGGAATGTATTCCAATGAAACTGGTACCTGACATAAACATCAATAGGAATAAATTGATTATGAACTTCTCTCTTGTACTCGTAAAATGAAACAATAATTATCTCGCAGCCTCTACTTCAGCACTATTCAGCAGTGAGACAAAACCTGCAAGTTTGTTAACGATGGCTATAAACATGATAAGAAATCCCAAATGCATCCTTAAGCTCTAGAGACACATCAACTCTCACATGTTCCAGGAACACAAGTAGGCCTTAATAAATTATTCTGAGGGCAGTTAGAGGTCCATGTCAGATTCCGTGTCAGAATTCTTCATATTTAAGCACTCAAAAGCAATGATTGCAAGAAGCCATCCTAACCAGCTTAGCTGGGTTCAAACGAAAATGTTTAAAAAAGAGAGACAGAAAGAAAGACAGAGAGAAAGAAAGAGAAAACGGAAGGAAGACATGAGAAAGAATAAAGCAAGACAGAGAGAAAAGCCGTAATACGAGGAAGCAATAAAAACTTATCTGTACACACTATCTTGAAATTTCAGAATTATTTCTGATCTCTTCGAATATTTTGTACATTGCCGCCATATAAAACAACACACTGTTATATTTTGTGTTAAATAAATGTTTCACTTACCCTAAACAGCTGAAAATTTTCTTGAAGACGCCCATCTTGGCGACCACCACCACAAATCACGACGCAGGATGGCTTGAATTTGTACCGGTCCTATCGCTGGATCTTCACCTCGTCAACTGAGGGGCCGCACAACACCACAAGGAAGATCTTCGCTTGACTGACGGCAGATAATCGTTTTTTGCTAGCTGATGGCGTTTCACAGCCGTCCATTGGCCCAGTTTTACATCTCTTTCAAACGCACCACGCACGGTGCGCAGTCTGACGCCAGTAGTCTTTTCAATTGCGGCAAAAACGTGCATTCAGAACACATTAATACTGAACTAAAAAATTGCAAGAAGGCCGGTTTTGAAAGAGAAATGGCCTACGCGAGGAAAGGCTATCCAAAAGCTGATCAGAATAAATCTGAATACATATTTTAGAAATTAAATTCTTTTCAAAGATACATGACACAATAAACACTGTAGACCAAAAATGTGTTAACATGTGGAGGGGGGCACTTTATATGTTCAAAAATATTTTATTACACTTAGACTTTACGATCAAATTATTTTATCACTTTATTTGTATGCCTGTTTAATAAAGTTTATTCTTATTGAATGTTTAAAATGGTTTTGAATTGCTTTAGAAGAATGGCTTGGCTAATTTTGACTTAAAACACGATGCAAATGGTTAAACAAATGCCAGCCGAATGCCAGTCCCCCCCCCCCCCCCCCAATCTCCATGACATACATGTAAGACATTCACGCATACGCGTTCATAGACTGATGTGCCAGTAACAGCGTGAGAACAAGACAAATTCAAGAGGAACTGCTACAAACTGATCATCATATGGATTATGAAACAAATAACTTGCTGTTTGCTTAGATGATTACTTCACTAGATTAACAAACTGTTTCGACACAATTATTCTGTTGATAATAAAAGGGGTACTTTTGGGTTATCCGGATGATATGGGGCCATTTAGATCTCTCCTGGTAGAAGGTGCCGATGTAATCATGTGCAAGAACCTTATCCAAATAACGAAATTGATTCATAAATATGCATTTTCTCCCATCCAACACAATTATAAAACAAGCCGGTTGGAAAAAAAAAAAAAAAGGGCAAACATACAACAACGACAACAAAACGAATATGTGAATACTGACAAACAGGTGTCCAGTTCAGATTATAGCCAGAATCCTTGCCTTAGTTTTATGCCTTGATCTCGGGGCATTCGACTCGGAAGTTCGGCTGGGTGATTTTGAGTTACTGCCGTTTCTAACTATTTCCAACTCAGGTACCAAATTTATATATATATTTTTTTTCTCCACAGTACGGAAATTCAACCTTTTGTAACCTGGAAAAAAAAAGGTTAAAATTTTGGTATCTGAGTCGCAAAACAGATCATAAAAAATGACCGTAACTCGAGATCCCTCGGCGCCACTTCGTCACTGTGTTAAGTATGAACAACTTTCACATTTTGTGTATTTGTAGCCCTCTTTCGACCCCCTGGCGGTGAGAACGCTAATTCTAGTCAAACCGTTTCATCCTCTTAGGGAAGAGGTGGTTCAAATAGCCCTGGTGAGAGCCTTTGTGTGTAACACTACAATAACAGGCTGTAATGATGAGCACATTCATATTCACTGGAGTGTGCGTTGTTTATAAGACGTTAATAATGATAGCATCAACAACAGCCCACACAATAACCACAGGAACAATACAAAAGATTGATGAACACAAAGAAGCTTATGCCTCGTTAAAGGCGACGAACCTTTTAAAAATTGTATCACTTTAGCTTAAAAAAAAAAAAAGACATATTGGTCTACCTATGTAGCCTATCTAGATTTACGATGATTTTCATCCATATTTAAAGAAGGAGAGTTTAGATTTCAGGGCAATATTAGATCAGTTACCTGTCTACAGTCAATACTTGATTAGACTCCTGTTATCTGTTCGAAAAAGGAAAGTTCAGATCTCAGGGCAATATTAAATCAGTATTATATTGTTGCCTGTTCCAAGAAGGGAAGTTTAGATCTAAGGGCAATATTAAATCAGCATAATATTGCTGTCTGTTCAAAGAAGGGAAGTTTAGATCTAAGGGTGATATTAGATAATAGATACCTGTTCAGGAAGGAGAATTTAGATCTAAGGGCAATATAAACTCGTTATAATTATTGTTACCTGTCTAAGGAGAAGAGTTTAGATCTAAGCACGATAATAGATCAGTGTATTGTTACCTATTCAAAGAAGTAGAATTTAGAACTAACGGCAATAATAGATCAATCAATGTATTGTTATCTACTTGAAGAAGGAAAGTTTAGATCTAAGGGTAATATTAGATTAGTGCGTTGTTGTCTATTCTATTCAAAGAATGAGAGTTTAGATCTAAGGACATTATTAGCCCAGTATGTTGTTACGGATTCAAAGAAGGACCAGTGTAGAACTAAGACCAATATTAGGTCAGTACATTGTTACTTGGAAACAGCAGGGTCGTATTATGCCTTTTAGAGGCCCTAAGCACTTAAGAGACTTTTGTGCCCTATATATGTCATTCAAAATATAAACACAGGAACCACACAAGATATTATCCCTCCAAACGAATCAAACCTAAGAGTTAGAAAGAAAACAACTTTTACTTACATTTGAAGGTTTTCTCCTGATTTTCTTTTTTTTTTTTTTTAACTGCAAATCTTTGCCCAAATCTTCAAAACTAATCTTACATAAAACATCGGCTTGTATATTACATAATTTTTGTGATGCCCTCCTCCCCTTAGTGCCCTAAGCACGTGCTTATTTAGCTTAATGGTTATTCCAGCCCTGGGAAACAGCCAACCACCACTATCATTACTTTTGTTGTAATGAACGCACGCGACACTTCTGTTCAAAGGCTGGTCTCGCTGTCTACAGGATATCAGATCTATAGATGTCCAGAATATCACAATTCCGTTTGACAAATCTGTAGCCAGAGCCACCATCGAACCTCGTAGAATGCCAGAGAGAAAACATGGCAGTTCTAAACGACTATAGTGATACAGTACTTGGAAAGTATTTCATTCATATGTAACATACAATAAGCGATTTTCTGTGAGTATTATTGCGCTTTGTCAATTCAGGGGTTGAAATTGGATATGAAACGGCATTCAGTTATCCATGTGTAGTGTCGGAAACAGCCCATGCAAGCAACGCGTGCGTGTGTGTGTGTGTGTGTGTGTGTGTGTGTGTGTGTGTGTGTGTGTGAATTTGTGTGTGTGTATGTGAATTTGTGTGCGTGTGAATGTGTCCGTGTGTGTATTTGTGTATCTGTATGTATTTTAAGATGTTAGTGTGTGTGTGTGTGTGTGTGTGTGTGTGTGTGTGTGTGTGTGTTTCAACACGACGCAGACGCCATACCACATGAACAAAGCGCTTGTCTTGTTCCC
>JBCAUA010093104.1:0-24096 GCA_038406235.1 Peronia verruculata
TCTATCTATCTATCTATCTATCTATCTATCTATCTATCTATCTATCTATCTATCTATCTATCTATCTATCTATTTCCAAACGTATGAATCGATCTATCTATCGATCTATCTTTCGATCGATCAATCTGCAAGAATAGGTATAATCATTAGATTACAGGCGTAACAGCATGATAGTTACAGTAACTATTATTGCCGTGAGTACATAAGGAACGTTACCGTTACAGTACCGCCCACCCCTCCCTCCCCTTTCCCCTTCTCCCTGTCTACCTGTACCTATATACCACTCGGCAAAGACCTGCTGGTATGTTAGACGTCGGGCCGCTATGGGAACTGACAGTTTGCTATCCTATCTGTCTGTCTGTCTGTCCGTCCGTCTGCCTGCCTGGCTGCAAGTATGTCCGGGCTGTTGGCTGCATCTTGTCTTACCTGCCAACCCTGGTATAGGTGAGTCGATAAAGGTCAGCGCAGGACCGTAGGAGACCCTCCCTCTTCCTTATTGCCAAATTAATTCTAGATGTTTGTCAGAATTAAAAAAAAAAAAGATCGGACCACAGACATGTTCATATCTCTCTCTCTCTCTCTCTCTTTACATTTATGTATGTTTGTCCTCTCTCTCTCTCTCTCTCTCTCTCTCTCTCTCGTCAAATTATGCATCCTGTCATATTAATGAAATTAATGCTGTGATGCATACAATAACGTCTACCGTTGTAAAACAGATATAGCTAAAATGACTAGTTTCATACCTACAAACTGATGTAATAAAAACACCCATTTCATCAAAAACCATAGGCTGACAACTGAATAATTCTCACATGTCCACAACTCATAATTTTGCACTACATAATGCAAGAAACACAAATAATTTAGTATAAAAATTCACTTTACAATAAATACGGAATTCTTTATAGCATCTCTCACTGAAGAGGGTGAACGTTGTTATTCCATTGCTCTGCATAATTTCGACTGTTACGAAAAAATTTCTCATCTTGTTGCTCTGTAAATTCTAGCCTGTTAATGAAAAGTCCTTACCCAACTGTTTCACATGATGCGTCTCTTGTGAAGGAAGTCTCCGTTTCCGAATCTCCTAAAGCAAAGAACACACGTTTCCTTCGTTTGTAAGTCGGTCTCGCATGCAACCCTTTTGTGGCTGAGCTAAGAGCAAATCAATGGTTATTGTCAAGGGTAAGTCAAAAGTTACCGGGCAGTCAATTCATGTTTAATGTAAGCTAATGGGCGGCTTTATTGAGACTCTTTATCGATCGATAGCCTGAGAGCGAAATATTGTTAGCGGTCAGCATTTTCAGCACTTTCTCTAATTGTTCTCTACATGGTCTTTGTTTAATGTCCATGTGATTTATTAATATGTAATCTAATGTTCTGACTGTCCCGTTACTTCTGATTCACTCTGTATTTTACGGCATGCCGGCATCAGTCAAGCGCACAAGTTTAATTTGTTCCTAAAACTCTAAATGGCAGAGGTGTCACTTTAATTGTTATGCATGGGCTGTGCTTGACCGAACCAACAAACTATCGTAAACTCAACTAATGGTCACTTAAACAAATAGATCAAAATTTAACTGTTAGGCCTATTTTGTGCTGGCAAAACATTTTTTGCCTGACAATTAAATTTTCAAGGTTATACATACATACATATATATATATATATATGTATGTCAGATCATCCAATCAGATTGGGAATTCCAGTTAAAAGCCTTTTTATTTGTTCTAAGCCTGTCGAATAGAAAATTTCGTGTGAAAATTGTAACATTAAAAAATATAAGAACACATTTAAAAACATTCTAAAAGTATTTAGAATATCTATATCTATTTCCGGATAAAAAATGTGTTTTATTAATTCTTGTCTTTTTCATTCACACGCTAAATACTGATAGAAATAGCATTGTCAACATAAGTGCTGTGGGTGCACCGTCTTAGCTCTAAGCCATCAGAAAGCACTGATATGTCCCATTCACCTTTCGAACAGAAAATCATGTCCCCGATCCAGTATCCCTTACAGTCTGTGGCCAAGACTGAGCAGAAATCGAACCACTGTTCGGAAAGCATTATTTAAATAGCAAAACAGAACTTTTAATGTGTGTGGCTTGCAATCGCAGCAATCTGTTTACAAAACACGGTGGGATATTTACATCATTGCAAGCACAGCTTAGTGGACCTGGTATCTTAACAGGCTTAATGGCATCATGGAGCAATTACTTCTCATTGGTTTGCGTTTAACAATACAGCACCTAGCCCCTGCAGTCCAGACTCTAAGAGCTTTACAATTCATTATAATATGGTGGTTTTAGATACAAACCTTTTGTATATTCTCTAATGTTGAAAAGTAAGGATTGCCCAGTCTCTAATAAAAAACCAATGTTGTCACTCAATGAACTGATGACCGACTCAAAAGATTTTATGAAATGAGATGAGAGTATGATCCTCATACATTTTTCTCCCTGGCACAATGTCGACAATGTTTGCAGTGTATTTATAAATCAAACATTAATACATTGTGCACGTCTATACTCTAGCTATATGCGCTGGATTTGACCTCTATACTAAATCAATATTATTTCGCCCTTACTACTGACCTTAGGGATAACAAAGATAGGGGCATTAGTGTGAGTCTTTCTTTTTAGGAAAGATCTGGAGAGCGGAGGAGAAACAGATAATCAGAGTTAGTGCAAGTAGGATTTGATAATAATTTATAATTATATTTGTTAGACACATGTTCCCTTTGGCTCATTCAACAGCCGAAAGTATCTTTGAATTAGCCGGAATCTTCAGTCAGCAAAACATGAAACAGAACGAAACAAAAAAAAAACAACTAAAATTTTAAAAAATAGCAACAACAACAAACAATGACAACTTCAAAACAAAACATATCAAAACAAAAACAACAACAAACAAAAAAAAAACTGAAAAAAATAATTAATTAAAAAATAAAGAAATGATGACTCATCAGATTCCCGTATTACGACAGAAAGTAATAAAAAAAAAAAAACTCACACACATACAACATAATGTTGCCACAAGAGAGACAAAACAAAGTCAGAGCACCTTCAAAATAAAATCCTCACCCTTCACTCGCGTCACTTTTAGAAATATTACACAATAATTAGATATCATTGTATATAACGATATAAATTTTGGGAAAAAGAAATCACGTTTACAAGAAAAGTGTGACTCATTAGCCATCTTATATAACCAGACTACTTACAAACATTTGAGAAACGAAAGGAAAGCAAGATATGATTTGTCTTTTGACTGAGCAATTCAACAAAACAAAGACACACATGCACTAAGAATAGTGAGGATGTCTTTCACAGACCCAGGAGGTTGAAAGCCTTACCATGACCATAAACCTTACCATGACCATAAACCTTACCATGACCATAACAGTAACCATCATAGGGGTATGAAAATATGATGCATGCAATGAGTCCACAATCTCGGATGTTTGTGGAATTTTATGATACACTTACAACTTCCATTTGGAAAATATAATAAACTGCTGCGTCCCATCCAGAGAAATGACATGTTTTTGCCAACACTTGCATTTGTTAGCATCAAAGCCAAGCCAAGATAATGACCATAATAAGCATTTATTTTGATTGTAGATGAAACACAGACTTCGTCAATTGTTTTCTCGACGATAGTTTCTTGGTAGGAAGGCATATTCATTACACTCTGTAGACGATACAATGCTAAGGGACAAAATTCTTAAATGGCATCCCGCCCGGAACGTTTTATCATCGCCACGAAATGGGATACTCGTGTGGCCTTTATGGTTTTTGTTGTCAATGATGTTGAAGTTTTGTGAGACGAGTAGTTATTCATGTTAAACTCGACAATGTTATTCATAAAGCTTGATGCAGACCACACCTCGATAAGCATCAATATTCATCTCCAAGCAACGGCCATTCTAGAGCTTTACGTCGTAGGAGACACTTTTTTGTTGTTTAGTAAAAATCCTGCAAAAATGGTCATGGTCTCATGACCCTGGTAACCCTTATTATGTCAGAATATTTGCGAGCAACCAAGACTTCGGACTTAATTTTAGTAGATTTGATTTCGGATCCTTTGTTGTCCCAGAGTCATAGGCTTGAATCTACAAGAAACCAGCTTTTAGGTCCATTGACTGGACATACATGTATTACATCTTTTAAGCTACGGCCTTTAAGGGACTCCTATTGAATGCCAGATACATAAAGAGTTCAAAGAGCTAAAACAGAAAACACGAGAAACCGTCAGCTATAAAGAGTTGGAGTAGATACGAATGTTTTAACAAGAGCAAAGCTGAAATGCATGTAATGTGGTCATCGTTGTGTTGGCCGAAATGATGCCGCCGCACCTATTGGGTATTGATTTTGTCCTAACAACCTACTAAGAGCGCATTACCGTTGTTGACACAGTGCGCCACATCTCTCTGTTTTACATGACGTTCGAATATTGCTGCTTCCTCGCCTTTTTACATTGCAGGAATCGATTTCAACGGTCACTGATATTGCCGCATACATGAACGAGACAGGGGATTCTAGAACTATCTTAATTTAAATGGTGTCATGTAAACGTTGAAATTCAGAAGGCGAGTTATTAGAGACCAATCAACAATAGATTTGATTTAATGGAAACAATCTTTGCAATCAGACCGTCGCTCCCGCTCTTATTCATAATCCATTGAATTGAAGTAATGTACATCATACGATGTTGGTAGAAATCTTGTATTTTATATACTTAAGCTCTTTGAGCTGGACCAACAAACTTTCAAGCAGCTAACCAACAAACAACAAACAAAACAAACTACAACAAAGCCTATCTTGCTCTTGTTGGTACTTCCGATTTTGACAACAAACCTGATGTTCTTAAGACAATCTTAACCATTTGGCAAAGCCAAAGAGATTTAGTCATTAATGTTGTTGGAGTTGTCGAGTCTGTTGATGGAGTTGTCGAGTCTGTTCATGGAGTTGTCGAGTTTGTTAATGGAGTTGTAGAGTCTGTTGATGGAGTTGTCAGTCTGTTGATGGAGTTGTCGAGTCTGTTGATGTTTTTGGAGTTGTTGAGTCTGGTAATAATTATTAGTTTTTTTTGTTTTTTTTTTCAAAAATAGTTCTGACAAAAGTTAAGATTAAGGGCAGACCAAAGACAACACAAATATTTACAAGGCGGAAAAAAAAAACAAAAGAAAGGCTAAGTCACCTGTTCAATTTGTTAATAAAACAAATGAGGACAGGTTGTTGAAGATTTCACACGGCATCGTATAAGATTTTTCTAGTGATAGCAGTTACATTTACATTGCTTCTGATGTAAAACCAACAGAGCAAATGTCAACTTGTGCAGTGGATGAAACTTTCCATTTTGCAAGCCTACAATGTAAAAATTTAATTTACTTCTGGTGCGTTTGAGTTGTTTACGATTGAAAGAGACAGGAAAGTTTCTGAATATCTGTTTGAATGTCCGACATGCCATCGTAAAGATGATAAAACCTAAATGATGGCACAATGTGATGGATGCCTAGAGTGGCATCATTTTGAAAGTGTTGGTTTAAGAGGTAATTTTAGAGTTAATATATGGTTTTGTTTATTGTTGCTGGGGTCAATAATGTGAGTAACAATGGTTGCAGATCTTATCATACATTCTCTCCCTAAAGACAACGCAATCAATTTTGTACATGACAAAACCAGCCACAAAGTGTATTTTTTCCCATCAATGGAAGTTTAGGAAACTTAACAGCTCTTTCTAACTTCAACATTGATTTTCAACTTGTTTGATATTTTGTATGCTATTTTGACTGCACATTCCAGGTTTGCATGAATTGATTTTATGTCTCAGAATTTGTCTATTTTTTTTTTTTTTCTTCAGTTCTATATTACATTGATGTAAATTTTTGTCCGTCAATTACCAAGTTCCAGTTCCAGTTCTTTGGGGTTCGGTCCCTTTCGGCGTGCTCCGGGGTCAATTACCAACCATGCATTTGCCCTTGATAAATATCAAGTTGACAGTGTTGTTCTTGGTGCTTTTGTTTTCATTTTGTATGTTGTTCTTATTCATTCCTGTACATAGTCTGACCCAAGTGAAATGTCTTTACATGCATGTATTTGTCTATAATAAATAAATAAGTGTTGAGAGAGAGGGAGAAAGGAAGGAGGAAAGGAAACAGTGTGTAAAGATTTGCCTGTAGACAGCATTATTAAAAAATTAATAATTTATTTATATTCCATATTCTTTCATGCAACTAATACCTTGTAGTGATTTTCCTGTAATAAACAACTGTGTTTAATTTATTTATTTTTTGGTTTGTTTGTTTGTTTGTTTTTTTCTTTCTCGTTCTTTCTACTGCTGCTGCTGTTACTACTTCTACTAGTACTACTACTACTACTACTACTACTACTACTACTACTACTACTACTTCTGCTGCTACTACTAACTACTACTGCTATAACTACATGTACTACGATTACTACAACTACTACTGCGGCTGCTGCTAATGCTTTTACTACCACCGCTACAACTTGTAATGCTACTTCTCCCACAAACTACTACTACTATTTATTTACTGTTGCTGTTACTGGTCCCGTAACCAGCCAGGATCGTAGGGGCCCTCCATGACGGATGAACGATGGATCAGCTGGTCCCATTTGGTGCGGTTGTGGGCGAGTGCTTGTGTGACCGCGAAGCTTTTTCTTGTCCATTCAAGGATGTTGTCGGCCCACTTCTTCCTCTGCCAGCCCTGCCTTCTTTTCGGTTCTATAGTCACAAACACCGTGGCGCCGTACGGTTCCATAGTGACTTACACTATTCTACCGTAGGGTTCTATAGTGACTCACCCTATTCTGCCTTACAGTTCCATAGTGACTCACACTATTCTACCGTACGGTTCTATAGTGACTCACACTATTCTACCGTACGGTTCTATAGTGACTCACACTATTCTACCGTACGGTTCTATAGTCACTGCCTATCCTCATTTCATAATCAAATCCTGAGACATGGAACTGTTTGCTATAGACAGATTTAAACAGAGCAATTTACTGGAGCATGTAATTACCATAGGAATGAGAGACGATGGAACCTAGAGATATCAGGACTTGAGATTTTGTCTGTTCTCCCAGTCACACCAAAGAGGCAGCTTGGGATTTCCTCAGACTGTGTTTAAGTTGATTGGGAATTGTATCTTCTTAAATTGCAGTTATTCCTTGCCAGACACAAAGGGTATCGCACAAGCATTGTAAAGGAGGAAAAATCATTTTTCTTCTCGTTGATCATAGAAATAACATTTGAAGAAATTTTTAAGCAAAGTTTTTACGAAACGCAAGGATTTTCCTTACGTCATGGATTATTCAGAATTCTTCATGATGTAGATTTCAAATAAATACATATACTGCAAATACACGAACATGTAATAGCCTATTTTTTCTTCCTGTTCTTTATTATGCTTGTTCAGTAGCTTTTTGCATCTGGCCAGATGACTAGTTAGGATGCTGTTATATGACCTCGAATGTCTCTATCTCTGCTGATGATGCTCCCATTGCAGCGAGGACTTTGGGTCACCTCAACATCCATTTTGTCTCGGTCAACCGTATAAAGTCACCAAATTGCCTGAAATTGAAGTGCATTGCCCAACAGCCACACTGGATCCTAAAGAGTTGCCCTACGGCCTGCCGCGTATATCATCCAGCGTGAAAAAGAGAAGGGATTGGTTAGGTAAACATGTTTGAGATTTTAATTTTTAATGTCATCTGGTCACTGACTTCAGGATAATGATCTATTTACTGGTTGTCTTCCTTGATTAAGTACTAAAAACATATAATACGTACTATGTCCGTTTTCGACACATAAAAAAGACCTGCAGTGTAAGAATCTAAAATTATGTTTGAGATTTCAGTTTTATTATGATCAGTTCGACAAAATCGAAATTAAAAAATCCACTGTCTGAATGTGCACTTGGAACAGAGCAAAAAAAAAAAAAAAACACGAATGATTTCTTTACATTTTCACCACGTATAACTTACTGAAAGGATCAATACCACTTTGACAAATCCATGTTTGAGGTCTGATATTTATGAAAAGAAATTAATCTGTCTACCAGCAGTGAGATGGATTTGCCATGTGCATTCCAACAGTTTTCTTGAAACATATTATATAATTATGTTCTTTGTCCATTTTCGACATGCAAAGAACCAAACGGTATAATTTTCAAAAATATTATTTAGTATTTAAAAAAAAAAAAAAAGGTTAAATAATCAACCTATCCGCATTCAGAGAGCCAAGCGATAGTCCTCTTGATTAAGAATAAAGAACATGGAAAAAAAGAGAAAAATTATATTGAAAAGACAAAGCGCCCATCTAGAAATTTAATAATACGAAAAGAGAGAGAGAGACTGAGCGAATAGTGAAGTTTGGCTTTCAAGTAATACATAATATAATGATATTCGTCTTTGTTCTCAGTTGACTGGAAGGAAGAAAATTACAAATATAACGGGGCCTATCAACTGTGGGAGCAGAAATATGGGCTCAAATATTGCTACAGATATCCCTGCTGCTGCGTATGTGAAGATTGAATAAAACTACAAGTACTTTACATCAAAATGACAGCGTTTCTTTTTCTTTCTCTTAGACTGGCTCTTGTGGGATTTAAAGGATGAATGGATGTTTCTTCGCCTATACACTGACATTTTACTATGTCGTAGAGGCCTCTGTGAGGCTGGCAACTTTCTCCAATCTCCTGTCCTCCACTGATTCAGCTAATCTCAATCCTGTCAATATTTTGTGTCTGTCTCCCCATCTCTTCTTCTGTGTCCCTCGTCTGCGGTCTCTTTATTGTACCTTGCAAGATGACTTGTGCAAGGCATGAACTTCGACACAATGTGGCTATTGCCATGAAGATTTACACCCCACAGTAATCTTTAGTGACAGACGCAAAATGTGTACCAACTACACTTGTACTTTGGCAGTGATGAATCGCAGACTCAAACAATTACAACAAGAACAAAATATTTTGCAAAGTGTAGCAACATTGTAAGTAACCATGAAAAAAGTGTACCCAAAAACGTTTCAAACATCAGATATAATTTAAATTCATATATATGAGTATGAGTCTTTATTTATCATCCGCTTCAATGTTCACACCAGGACAGACATGTCAAGACATCCACTCTGTTCAACTGTTTACTATTATGCTTTACCCCAAACGATTACATGGTGAAATTTATAATGGCCATAACGCGATTCTCTATTCGACTAACATCAGCATAATTATTACCAAGTTTTCAGAAATAATGTTTTATCAATGTCTAGTTGTCAGCTAATAAAGAGGCTTGATCTGAGGAACGCTGTACCCATGATGGTCAGTTTGAGAATCATACCATTAAGTTTCTTCCTCATCAACAAAGAGCAGTTGTAACATTATTTTCCTATCATCTTCATCAAATCTGGTCTCAGAAATTGTAGAAATTTACTTTTAAAAGGTTGGGAAAATATCGAAGTTTAATGAAAATGCGGTTTGTCAAAGAAGGGTACAGAATTACAGTTATAGCCACAATAACACAAAGGAATCAGCGCGACTCAGCCTTACAAAATGGGAGATTTACAGCACTCGGAAGTACTGAGGAGTAGTGCAAGTCACTCGGCGCCC
Source organism: Peronia verruculata (assembly GCA_038406235.1). Taxonomy (NCBI): domain Eukaryota; kingdom Metazoa; phylum Mollusca; class Gastropoda; order Systellommatophora; family Onchidiidae; genus Peronia; species Peronia verruculata. Next base: position 9,635 of record JBCAUA010093104.1, read on the forward strand.
ACTTGGGTCTTGACTGCCACCACAACAAGGATCAACTCGTCTCTGGCACCATTCTGTTTGAGAGAAATGGCCAAATATTTCATTTCGTGATAAGAACAAGTGAACTCATTTACATAGATGTTATAAAGAACGAACCTAATGACCGAGAAAAATTCGCTTGAGGTTTCCTTTTAATTACTTTTTCAAAATTATTTTTATTATTACTATCATCATTATTATATTTATAAATGCTGAATTAAAAAGCTTAAAGGATGCAATTTTCCCCTTCTTTAGAGTGCTTGTCTATCTCTTGCAAGTCGCAAACCTGACGTTCCAATTTGTTTCGGCCATAAAAAAATGTAGTCTTATAAACTTTCATATCATGATGCGAGATTAATTATAGGCCTACTTCCTATGCATCAGTTCAAGATATTACAGAGATCAATATCAAATATATTCAAACAGATATCAAAGATCACAAAGATTAATATCACTCTGATTTATAATCATAAAAATTTACAAATAAATATGATACGGCATTTTAAAACATTATCTATACCTTTGCACACTCAAACGCTTTGTAATCGACAGATCCAACAGAGACATTCACATAAGTTCTCAGCCTTCTAGAAAGCGTACAACAATTAGTTCAAATCCTTATCAGTCTAACAGTGACATTTTCTGTTTATGGCCGGGTATTCATCTTAAACCCGTGTTGAGTCAGTATATGCGAAAGCGTTGCCCTTTCCACGGACAAAAATAGCATACTCCGTCAGGATTCGAATTCAGGAACATTTTATTCCAAACCCGATGATTCATTCAGTCGGCAAACAAAATGCACTTTTCCCCTATGAATCGGTCTGACAATCTAATGGTTTGCCTGCAAGATCTTGTACATGGTAAAAATGGTACCTGGAATTGAATTTGAGCTAATTATAACAAAATTGGTGTAGACAGTCATGATAATGACCACTTACGGGCAGCTTTGGGCGGGCATAGCGGACAGAGTTTAAGAACATGGCCACGCTGCACTACGGGACAGATAATGTCTGATTCCCGGTACTCTGTACTTCCATCATAGTACCTGTGCCCAGTATGAAAATATGATGGAGTTTAGCAGAATCATACAGAATCACACCCCTAAAATACAATGTAGGATGCATACAGTAAAATAGATTGGGATAAGGTAAGACACGATATATAAGAATAGAGCAGGATATGACAGGATAGGATGGCATAAGATAGGGTGAGACAGGACAGGATAGGACAGGGTAACATAAATTAAGATGAACACCGATGCGATGAGACAAGATGAAATACTATCGGATATTTACCGACAAATGGCTTAAGAAAGGATAGGTGATATGGGATACAAAAAAGAGATTTAGAAATTTATCCTGATAAATGGATACAGTGAGTAATCATATTCTGCCATTTCCTTTTCAGCTGATGTTTCTAATTATTAGACGTCTTATTTTTGGGCTATAAATAAAGGTACAGATACACGTATTTGATTTTTTTTTTTTTTTTTATGAAAAATGCAGGCCGAGTTACCCAATTGTGCCTCTTAGCCTTTTAATTATCGTTGTATGGCAATGATCAGCTACATGTATACCGTAATAGCGTTTTGGTATTCATTGTTGTTAAGACAGTGTGTTTTACAAGGTAGTGATAGAAACCGAGTGTCTCCCATTACGTAACGCCTCTCAGTGTTAGGTAAAATGAAGTACTCATTTCCTTCAGGTGATCGTTGAGAGATTCAGAACAAGCCAGTCTATTGTTCAAAATGAGTGTTGTATTTACGAGAGTCGGTAGTTATTGGGACGCCGAAGACGGCAAGGGGCAGGACCGACATCGTGACAAAAGCAAAACCTCGGCTCAGGGGTGGGACACACTGCCACTTTCTGTGTGTTCTCACAACAGCAGCACATGAGCGCTTTGCAGTCACCCTGTCGAGGAATGAGAGGAAAATAACTGCTTGGAAACGCTTGTAATTATTTCAGATGTGAAACAAACAAATATAATAATATATATAATAAAGGTGAGAAATAAATTAAAGAAAGAAATGCGTAGTAACTTCATAAAGGCAAAGATAAGAAGAGATTGTCTAGAATGTCATAGAAATGTTCAATAAAATCAATTTTTTGAAACGCTGTTTTGGATTAATGCATATTCCTCTCTCCCTCTCTCTCAGTCTCCCTCTCCCTCTCTCTGTCTCCCTCCCTCTCTCTCTTTCTTTCTCTCTGTCTCCCTCCCTCCCTCTCTCTCTCTCTCTTTCACACACACACACACACACACACACACACACACACACACAACAACAACAACAACAACAACAACTACGGTTTAACTTTAAATAAAATCCGAATCTATTTCATATCAGCTTTATGAAATCATCTCAATGGTATCCCGTACAACATCTGTGAAGTATCTAGATCTAGATAAATCCAGAAGTATTTAATCAAAATTTAATGATCTATTATGACATACTGACCATGAGATCAGATGATGGCTCCTGGTGAAAAGGACTGAAGATGTGTACGGTGACTCTCTCGAAACTTTCAAGCAGACACGTTGACAAGATAAGACTCAAAGGTGGTTGGAGATTTTTCTCAAGGGCCCAGTATTCACGGAGTTGAGTGATCTGGTTGGTTTACTTCTGCAGTTCTTGCTCCTTTTATTGGCAGTGCTACTCTGTGCGCGCACCCAAGTAGAAATCTAGAGTTTCTGTTCACATAAACATCTATGAATGCACATTTCAAAAGTCTAAAGGGGTATATTCACGATCTAGTCAAAATCATCAAGCCCGATTGTCAATTCGGATTGCCAGTTCGGCTTGGTCGTCTTTTTTTACATAGTATGTATACCCTCTTTAGGTTGCTTGTTAAACATCTCTTTTGTCTGGCAAATGGACGTAAATCAAAATGACATCCCTTTACATGAGCCCCTCTTTTGGGAGGGGCAGATAATCTGCGGAACGAACTCCAATTGAGTCCAGCAGGAAGTAAACAGGCGGTGTTAAAACAAATTTTGAAACTGATTTAATCTACGACCTAACTGCACTTTTATTTCAGGGCACCAAAATTAGCAGTCTACACTAACCGCCCCTTTTTAGTGCTTCTGTTATAGCAACGATCACTAAATATAAATGTCATCCATTGTTATTCGTTCTGTAGGCAGATAGAACTGGTGTGGATGGGCAGTGACCAGTGGAGCCACATGCAGTTTTGCTAATACATGTTGTCTGACATTAAGTTGGCACCGATTAGTTTGGATTGAACCTATGCAGAGCTCTTGAGTCGGTGACAGATGATGTGCGATCATACGGAAGACAGCGCCCCCGCCAAGGAGGGAAACCACATATTTCAAATTGTTCTTACGCCTGAAATGTCATTTCTTAAAAATGCTAAAAATCATTTGGGAAAATAGAAGTTTTGACTGACATTACTAGAGTTAAATATTCACTAGTTCTGAGGAAATTTACATAGAATGCAGCGGATGTTAAACAACATTTTTTATTTATTATTTATTTATTTATTTATTTATTGAATGAATGGAAGCCTACAAGAAGCCAAAACATAGCAATGAAACATACTAATGGCCGACAGAGGGGGAAAAAGGGAGGAATGAAAGAAAGAAAGAAAAAAAAAGAAAGAAAGAAAGAAAGAAAGAAAGATTACCTTCTATTTACGGGCACATTGTTCGACTCTGCCCTCCAAAAACGCTGCAAATGCGAAATAGAATATCTAAAATAAAATAAGCCATAATTATAGGTAGACTTCAAAGAACAAAAATCCGACGCAGGACAATCCTAACATTGATATTGTTTTACCAAGTGTACTTGAAATGAACAGATTCTTAAATGTGCAATCCTTCAAATATTCATTCCATTTCCACTTCGCCCTTGTTATGTGATTCGTAAATGCTGTATGTAACTCTAAGCGCATTTAAAAATGACTATTATCTTTTTTCTTTTTCTTTTTTTTTTTTCAATTCAACATAGCCTGTGATCTTTTCAGGAACCAGATAATATGCATGAGAGAATATTGAGTTAATAGATTTGAAAAATCACGTCAAGAAAATGCACACGTTTGCTTTTTTAACCTTATTATTATTTGTCTGGACATGCTAGTTAATGTGGTATCCAGCAAGATCACATTATTTTCTCTCAAGGCTGGGCTTTTAGAATCAGTGAAAAAAAATGTTTCTACCATCTGATTATATCGGCATATTGATGATTATTCTTGGTTGAAGGACTATGGTTATAGAATTATGATTCTTACCACTGTTACTATTACTATTTTATGATTTCTGAAACTTAATCAAGAGCAAAACTGGTGTGATATTCTATAGAACTTTAATTTAAACTGCCACAAACTTTATGGAAACGTGCATTTACAAATATTTATTTTAATAACACTACATATTATGCAGTATATCTAATGCATATACTATTTGACTGATGTCTTTCAAGGCTCGTTGATCACTGAGTTCCCATAGAACCAACCTTGGGTTAATGGAGTCTTGGGGACAATGATAGGACCATCTATCGCGTCATAATCCTCGGGGCAGAAGTAATCTTCAGGAGCTGGGGGTGGTTGAGGGTTGTAATACCTTTGGATTGGATTTTAAACAGTAAACTACTTACTTAACAAAAATATAATTATATTATACAATATGTAAAAAAATATTAAAAAATTATACATCAAATGATTGTTTATTTTGTTGTTGCTTGACAGAAACCAGATACAAATATTCGGGCATATAAAAAAAAGTAATAATAAAGAAAGAAAGAAGACATGAAAGAAATAATAAATAGATAAATAAATAAGTTTTGAAAAAGGGAAAAAGAACGAAAGAAAGAAAGATTAAAGGAAGTGTATGAATAAATAAACACATGAATAAATAATGAATGAACGAATGAATGAATGCATGAATGAATGAAGGAAGGAAGAAAAAGTTACTCTTCCAACTGAAACTAATACATTTTGAGATATAACATCTCAGCTTAGTGGTGTGACATATATTACAACAGGATCTGGAAGGATGGAGACGAGGATGTAGAAGTTGGCATAGGAATTATGATACGAAGAATGAAGAAATAAAGACCTGTAAGAGCCCAGGGCGGACTGGAAGCAAATGGTATTGGAAAATAAAAAAAGAAAGAAATGAAGCAAAACAAAAACAAACTAAAAAAAAAAAAACAACTAACATATAGACAAAAGAACAAGATAAATGTAGAAAGAAATAAAAAGGAAAGAAAGAAAGACAGCAAGAGACAAAGAAAAAGAAAGAAGGAAGAAAATGGAGATAAAAAAAAAAAAACAGCAAAAAAACGTGAGAGAGATGGAACGGTGAAAAGAAGCAAGACAGAAAAATGAAAGGGGAAAAAAAAAGGAGGAAAAGGAGAGAGAAAATTAATTAACAAATAACATTTAGTCTTAATTCATATCTGTTTTCATTTTCTTAACATCTTTTTTTTTTCTCTCTCTCTCTCTTAACAAGTTTGTCATGTATGAAATATATATAGTATGAAGCTGAGATGAGGTTTACTAAGACGGATTTTTCTGTTGCTTTTCATGATGTTTTTGTCCAGATGGCAGTATACTGAATAGAGAGTATTCGTATAGCGCCTATCCACTTAATTACAGGCTCTAAGCGCTTTACAATCTATTATTACCCCGACAGACTCATAGAAAACACTCATAAACTTTCTCAGCTTCCTGGAAAGCATACGAGGCGGCAGCCTCTCAGGTGCTCAATTCCTTATCAGTCTAACAATATCAATCACTGTATATAGTCAGATACCCATTTAAACCTGGGTCGAGTCAGGAAATGAGTGTAAATTGTCTTTCCCAGGACAAAATGTCGGGACTTGTCAGGATTCGAACCCGAAACTTCAGATTCCGAATCCCACGGCCCAACTGCTAGGCTACGGACACCACAATATCTATAAATAAGAGCGATCAGGGGGCGTGGCACTTATCTTATAGTCCAATAAAGTCGGAATCGGCAGGCATTTAAAATTTTAAAAAATTACACACGTGGGCAACTGATACCCAACTGTGTTATAGGCTACTCTTTATTTTGATTGAATTTACACAGTTGTTTTAAGTTATTTTTTTAATGCCGAACTATCCTTCATTTGTGTGTGTGTGTGTGTGTGTGTGTGTGTAAATAATACTCAATTGACTGTAATTTGTGTTCACTCACGATTCTCAAGCAGGCCACCGATGTGTTTACATCACTCTCGCCACTCAGCATTGATCTACTGTATAACTGAACGATATGCCTAGTTGTGGAGTAAAGCAAAGTTCATAAATTCACTTACGGAGAGTACAATAGGACTGCTAAAGAATTTGAAGCAGTGGTTCCCAGATTTTTGCGCTCTCCATCCTCTACCCAAAAACCTGAGGCCCATGCAACCCCCCCCCCCCCTTACCACCAGCAGCTTTTTTTTATATTTTATTTCCTGTGACTGCACTTCCAGACACATACACACATTCACACAGGCACATAAATTCACGGGCATGCCATACGGATTCCCTTAATGCCATCTCTAATGACATTAAACCGCTGTCACACACGATTTTTGCACTGAGACAAAAACAAAAACAAAATAAAGCAAAATAACGAAAGGCAATAAAATATGAGTTCTTTTCATTTTATCCTAAGCCACTTTTAGCAAGGTTACTCCACTCCCTGACAGGGCTTCTCTACATCCAAGGGGGTTGACCTGTCGGTTGGGAACTTCTGAGTCAAAGGCTTTTGAAACTGAGCGAAGTGAAATTGAAACTTTGATCTCTGGCTGTGTAGCAAAGATTTCTCCACTTTGAACTGCTAGAAAGGAGTTTACACTACTTATATTGGAGAGCGGACTGATGACGTCACATATGCCGTGGAACCATGCCCATGAGGGAAAGACACCTTGTTAACACGAGTAAACGAAATTCCACACTGCCATTATCTCATGATTGCAAGACTCTGTTTTATTCTGTCCTTGCTGTAGCTCTCGATTTAAAAAAAAAATCAGTTTGTTTACAAGAAAAGATTCACTAGATCAGAATAGTGACTACTCCGTAGGTAGTAAAGAACGCCAATCATAGTAAAATAGCAACGCCTCCATGGATATGGCGTCCAGTGTTCGCTCTCCAGGATAACTGTGTAAGCTCCCTAGCTGCATCTGACTCTGTAGACGGAAGTAGTGAGACAAAGCAAGGACCAAGACATAAACTCCACAAAGCGCGATACCGTCCTAGTCTTTCTAAACTGGAGGATGCTAAATTGCAAAAATGCCAACGTCATAGGAAAGTGCAATGTCTAGCCTTTATGGATAACGGCGGATATATTCCGGAGATTCCATAATATGTAGGTTGTGCATGTTACAAAATACAAAGAAAAACAAAAACCCTGATAGTTAAATAACTGCTGGAGAGCAGACGGAGACACCGCTATCCAAGCTAAATTTAAAAAATTAAAAAATAATAACTGAATAATGATTAATTAAAAACTCGAAAATAATTGTTCTCTATTAATTAAAAGGCTGCAAAATTAAATAAATTATTATTATTACTATTAATATTATTATTATTGTTATTATTATTATTATATATATATATATACCGTAACTTTCATGTACACGTTGTGAAGCTAATGAGGACCATCTTCTATATTACCCCTTGAAATCTGCTCCAGAGTGGCAATAATATCTGTATTCTTCTGTAAAATCCTTACCTTTTTGCCCTAAACCTTGTGAACAGCACAAAGTGTCAACTGTTGCTTGACCTGCTCGTACATTTCTTTCTCCTTTCATTTTCCTGTGTAATAAACAACAACTGCACAGTCTTTTATCTTAACGGAATCACTGAAGAGCTAATTGCAACTTTCCTTGTTTAACTCACGCGTGTGCGTGTTTATGTCCTGCCTAGGGACGAAGCAGCTAAACCAGATGGGTTAACTGTGGGCCGCTGTCACGTCTTTGATATCTCGGCAAGGCAAACACACCAAAAAACAGACAACAAACAACAGATGGTTACGATAGAAAAATATAAATAAGCAGATTCTAAATTAACGAACTGTTTTGTCTTAATGTGTCTATTTTCATTCTTTTGATTGATTGACAGAAGGAATAATTGATTATTGAATGATTGATTGGTTGACTGATTGATTGATTGACTGATTGGTGGATTAACTGATTGTTTGATTAATTGATTGATTGATTGATTGAAATGGCCGGTAGAAAGAGAAGATAGAATGGCTTCCCATGTACATGAACATCAACTGAATAGGCCTGAAACAAAGAGTCATCGATTTCAGTCCCATTTTTTTTTCTAATAGCCGGTCGAGACTTCCCTGAACAGGAGATTTTTCACGAAATCCTTTTGATAGATCACCAAATGAAAATGCTGTACTGTCAATCTTTGTCTGTAAGGTCTAGACAAATTAAGGCCTATTTTTCACGAAATCTTAACAGTCTCAAAACTGATTAGCCAATGAAACTGGACTTCTAGATGTCTAACAACTCAAAATGGCTCTCAAGGTTGCATAATCAGCTGTTTTAATGAAAAAAAGGAGATTTCAACTACGTCTATACACTTTTATAAAAGGAGAAAATAAATCATGTATCAACGTAATTAGTGTCTGGTGGCCATGTGTTACTTCAAGATTTCGTGTCTCCAATTAAATTTGCTGTTGATACCATAAACATGAGTCAGTTGGTGACCCCACTGATAAAGATTCAACTAGACTGTCTGCATAACAACAACAACACCATCAACAGCAAAATGGTACGAACAGAAGTTTTGGGCTCAAAGCACACAAACGGATAAAAGAAATGAATATCATCTCATATATGCTCCTACAGATCTTCTAAAATTCTTGGAATTCAATGGCCCTATTGTCTGAGAAAACTCGACTTTGAAGTCGGAAGGATGACGAATCAATCTCATCTCGTCAAGTTGTTTACTGGACGAGACACAATATCACAAGATCTCAAAGGCATACTACTACTTCCAAAATGCTTTTTTCTTCTTTTAAAAATATATTTGAAACTATATATAGGTATGTCTGTGATAATGCCTCAAAAAGTTTAGCTGGGTATCCACACAAACAGAAAATAAATTGTATATTATCTTCGTACAATTTTATGCATCTGCACACAGGACATAACATCTACAATATAAATTACTGTTTGAAGTATCAAACGATTGTCCGTTGAAAGGAGAACACAATTTATATATATAATAAAAGACACACACCAAAGCAAAGAGGGCAAAAAGATTTGCTAATCGTATTTAGGCGTCTTTCTATGAAACCAGATAATCGCAGATCTGCTCTGCCTAGACATTATAAATTAAATCAACATTGTCGCAGAGATTAGAGATTTAAAAAGAAAACGTCAAGGACATCAAATGTACAATATTTTAAAAAGGGCGTGAGTTGTATAATATATTAGATTTGTTTGAATGCATTACACTATTACAGAAATAAATATCTACAAATTACGAAAAAAGGAGCATGTTATTTATTTACTTCTACTGTATTGTCTTAATTAATCAAGTGAGCAACAAATTGAATTACATTCTGCTGTCTCCTTTCTCATTAAGAAGAGACGGCCTGCACTGTTCCTTATTGAACTTTGGTACTACATTAGACGTTTTATGTCAAATTAAAAAAGAGGCAGGCAGCTTGAATTCTAACCAGCGAATAAGACTGTAGTTAAGGAGAAATGTGGCAATCGAGGAAAATAGAGCCTGCCATGAGGTAAAATAAATAAAAATTGAGAGAAGAGGGTTTTTTTTTTTTATCATTTTTTTTTTCGATGACATGTGTTTCTCTGGGCCGTCTTTTTGCGTCTATGGATATAATTCGCTCTACTTGTTCTTTTTCAAGATCAGCAAAGTTCTGACAGCTTTCCAGTATAATTCAAAGCAATACCAACAGAATAATCCGATGTTCCTATCTTCTGAATGAATAATTTGTAATCCCTGCAAGATACGGATTTAATTTAGAAACTATCAAAAATAAATCTCTTTTGGAATCTTCTCTCTTCATCAGTCCACCAGGTTTGCTAACAACCATGACGTCAGTTGTCATACCCATTTTGGTATGCTGAAGATTTATTGGCATGCCCTCTGGTGCCAAATGAGACGAGCCTTTGAACAATAGTATTGTTTGCATCTGCCCCAACAAAAGAAAGATTGCTAGGCTTGGCTGTGTTTTCCTATTATGGGCCTTTATATATATTCATCGCGCCTTCTTTATTCTACAGCTGCCTTTAACTTCTTTACAACTGAACGCCGTCTTTGTCTGTTAGAAGCATTCACGCCCCAGCTAGTCTTTTTGAATATGGTGTGGTGATAATGTATGATAATACCACACAGTTAAAGCTTCATGATTTTAATAGATTGCTCAAGTGTCAGCTTTCACCATTTGTTCTCATCTGAAGTAGGATTAAAGCCCGGATTGTATTTGGTGTAGTTTTTGTTGTTTGTCTTGTTGTTTCCAATGTTCTATACCAGCAGATTGTATGTCACAAACAGGCCGAGAGTGCTAGGATATAATATTATGACATAATGGGTGTAATCATGCTGTAGCATGTAACATGTGATTAAGAATGAGATAAATTTGATCAACACTGAAATTATTACACGGTCTACTGTATCCAACATACGAGTATTTATCTGTTTTTTTTTTTTCGCTTGTTAAAAATGTTTGTTACAACAATCAATCTGGCCAAAGAAATTATGACATTGTTGGACAGGAAGTGTAAATCCGAACCTGCGGCTGTAAATCAGACAACACATGGCCGAGATGTCACTTTTTGTCAGATCAGGAAGAGGTCGTTTTATCATCTCATTGTTTTCCCATATTGACCAAATTAGAATTCTGCCCTACATAATATCCTAGATTATGAAACCGATTCCTCCGTAATTTGCGGTTTCAGACATCCCCAACAGTAGGTCTTCCTGCTGCAGTGTTTTAATTTTCCACTCCCAGTGCCCCTGCTGTTGTATAGGCGTTCACAATGAATTTTTTTTGCAAAACCTTCCTTGCATCTCGTATGGAGTTTTGGTCAGGTTCAGATAATTTCCCTTTTTTTTATCTTAAGAAGTATATTGGTGCCATAAGACAGTGAACGGCATTTTTGATAGTGTGAAAAGTGAAGAAAGAAAATAATTCATGATAATACAGACAGTTCTTCACCTCTGGTCACATAGACCTCTCAGCATCTTAGGCTCTCCTTTACATCGAATAGTTAAAAAAGGGCATGTTTCTTCGAGTATAGACACTCCAAACAATTGCTTGTGTGTTCCCTTCTTCTGTGTTTTCAATAGTGCATGGTTGTAAACAGATAGAAGATACGCATGGTAGAAACAAACCGGGTTAGAGCAAGTTCATCAATTGCACCATGCGATACCTAAAACCTGTACTATACCACTCCATTGTGTTTATGTTAAGCCAGTTAAATGGACTCGTGTGGACGGAATAGAAAGAGAAGATCTAAGCAAGATCGCTAAATACGTCAATTATTCGACATTCAACCTGACTTGTTAAGATCTTACAACTGAGGTAAAGACCGAAGGATCGTCCGCAAATTGCGGTAAATTGGTCGGGTTATGCTCTTACGTCAATTCGCACGTCTTTTAGAATGAGCAGAACCTCTTTCTGGACATGTAAGGTTCTTTGTCTCTGTTCATGCCCTACCACCCGGACAGGATCCAAACAGTAATGGTGACGGGTGAAACAGACGAGAAAAAGAAAGCCGATCGATGACAAAGACTGCTGTCCGGGAAGAGAGACTTTGATAAGAAGAAAGAATAGCAAACAGCTCTGAGCTGTAACACTTTAGAAAGTTAAGTCAGTTCAGTTTCTTGGTCATTGAATCACTACGAAAATCAATCATATGACACATACTTACTAAAATGTCATTTGATATTCTCATAAATAGTTACCAAACTTAAGGAGAGTATGATTTTCTAAGTATGAAGAAAAAAAACTATTGATGCCGTATTCCATGCTAATTCGATTAGTAACTGATTAACCTCCCCCCCCCCCCTCTCCCCCTGTCCCTTCGTTTGTTTGTTTGTTTGCTAGAAGTCATAGTCTGGAAATGGCGAACAACTAAAGTGTAGCCTTCATGTAATACAGATGAGATAGCCGCCCTAGGCTGAGGTGGGTTAAACAGAGTGAAAAGCGTAATAAATTAGAATTAGAGGTTGACAACCGTGCTTTTCTCGTCCAGGTTGAGCTCCCGGCCAGTGCATGATGTATGATAACGATGTGATATCACTGTATTGATGGTGACATTAAGACCCAGAAATCGAATTATTGAAGCTTTCTAACGGCGTCCATGAAATGCGATAGCGATGTAAAATAGACACAGAGATGTAATAATGGAAGTTGATAAGATGAATGGTTGATTGTTGAGAAATAATCCATGAATGTAAATACAATTCCGTGATATTTTCCAATCTGAAAACCCTGGGAAATGCCAGTGCTTTCGTTCTGATTTCTATTCAACTCTCCAAGTGAATCAGATTACCAAACCATCGTGGTTTTGTTTTCCTGAATTTAGGCTATCGACGGTGTGCATTTCCTGTTTTGTTTTTAAAAAAAAAACTAAATATTTCATCTACAGCATAACTCATAAGAAGCTATATTAAACAAACAAACAAACAAAAAAAAAAAAAAGAAATTTTTATCACTATTTTCTTTTGCATGCATGAATTCCAACAACAGACCAGATGTCCCTCGATACGTGAAACATCATGCATGGCCAGGCGCCACAGATTTAACATTTATTTGTCAAGATCATTTTTTTAAACCAATTTTTTGTTGGCTTTAACGAAATTATCGAAGCCTCGTTGAGCTCTTTCTCTGACTATTTTTGTGCTGCTTTTCCACTGTCGAGTAATTATTTCCACATTTTCCTGGATATTTGCTCCTTGCCAGTAAGCACTTCTTTTTCTTTTTTCCCAATTCTTAGCTTGTCTTTGTAAGTCAGCTTTATAATCAAATTATGTGCTCTTGTGAAAGAGACGAAATGCACACACAGGAAACCTAATAACACTAATGTCATATGAGACAAAACATTTGTGAATGCAACAGAATGCAATCTCATCAGGAAGTCCATAATTATTTTAACACATCAGCGACGTACCTTATCTTCAAAATCTGATTTCTCTGGGTGTAAGCACTGAGCAGATCATAAAACAGTGATTGATAGGGGTTGCTGAGGATTTCATATGATATAACTCTGAGAAACAGATTTTGTTCACAACATAATTCTTACAAAGATTGTAATAAATCATCCATATCACACAAGAAAATTAAAATACCTGTGTTTATTGCATGAAAATACTGTAAAGGAAATTAAGCTTGATATCAATGCTACATTTTGATAGCTAAATGTGGTGTTGCTTCCTGGTAACTCCATTCACATTCAACGATAGCATTTAAAATAAGTGCATTTTGACTCAACGTTTACTCATTATTTTCAGTTGATACGAAAAATGGATATTTCCGAGCCATTATAGTGTCACAAATCATGGCCTCAGATACAAATTCTTGCTTGCTGTTGTATATGATAATTATTGGCTCTGCTGTTTAAAGATTCACGCAGTAAACTGATAAAGCACCTGCGGTTGTAAAAATTAAAACATTCAACTTTCTGTCCTTGAAATAACGTTTTAGTGCACTGAGTCTGATTTTAGGCCTTTGTTGAGAGACAGGACGAAGCTCTGGCCTTGGAGCATTTCGGGTTAAGAGGTGTGTTCTACGGTAGGTAGGAAGTGTATTGTTATTAATAGCTGATGTTTGCCCTGTTTGATTCGTTGTGCTTATCTAAATGTAATTTGAAAGGCCAATGCTCGTGTTAACCTGAAAATATTTAATCTTATCGCATTGCTTATCAGTGGTGTGCAATGCTCAGTGTGGAATATTTTGCCATATTGCACATCACTAGGATAACAGGATGGGTCAATTCTCTTTCCATATTCTGAGATACCACCTTATAATTGCTTTACACCTGCTGAAGACCAAGCTGATCAGAACACAACTATTTTACAGTGGTCACCACCAACTGCAAATGTTATGTTCTGTGCCATGGCAGTGTCCCGGACAACCGGCGAGACGGACAGCATCACTAGGGCTCACTCTTTGTTGTAACAAATTTAGAGTACCATGGCAATGGTGGATAGATAACTACAGGCAGCTTATGTGCTTAGCAAAGACAGGAGTGTATATGGAACGTTCTGCTCTGTATTCCTCAGTAAAATAATAAGATCATCACTGATAAAAATCATATTCTACGTTTGAAAATCCCTCTCCCTCTTCTCTCTTACTCTTTCTCTCCTCCTCCCTCCCCCCCCCCCCTCTCCCTGTCTCTGACACACACACACACATACACACACGCACACACACACACACACACGCACACACACACACACACACACACACACACACACACACACACACACACA
>JBCAUA010093105.1:0-10452 GCA_038406235.1 Peronia verruculata
TTTTTTCCTTTTTTACAATGCTTGTGTTATGCCTCTTGTACTGGGCAAAGGGAGGTAATTTGGCTGATGGTCAAAATGTAGCATTCATACTTTTGTATGTCGTGAAAAAATATATGTGCTAGGATGACTGTAGCAAGAAATACTGAAGATTGAAGAGACAGGAAGTGACTCCTCGGCTTTGGCTAAAATCTGGCTGAAAATCGGCACAAATGAACAAACAGTTTAGCTCATATATCTATACACTCATCTCGCAAAATCCTGATATATTTATAATCTGCCCATAAGAGCAAAATTTTGTCTAGTTTTTAAACATGAATGTTCTTTTTAAGTTCTGCAGTATAAAAATTCCAATAGGGGACCCACGTTTAGTCACATTTTAAGTTTGATGTTTCGATGGAGCCCAACACTTGTGACTCAGTCTGACTGAACATGAGACATATCGCTAGCTCAGTTCTTTGTTTCTCTACCTCCATTTTTTTTGGAGGGGGGGGGGGGGGGGGGGCTATTTGAAGATATACATGTCGTATGAAAGATAATGGATAGTAAATCTACCATATAATGTTACTATTTCACCTATCACAGGTAGATTTTGATAATCATTTGAGACGCGACACGGTGAAATCAGGCGCTCGTCAAACTGAGCCAGGTGGAGAAATCATGACCTTTTCAACAGGGAATGAATGTTTATGCATTTTTCTTCACCAAAGCCCTCTCTGTTACTCTAAAAACGCACTTAAGACTTTAATTTACTGAAAAAGGTCAAGTAAAAGCCCCCAAACTTGTAATTATGGCATGGCCTAACAAAGAATAATAAGGATTTACAAAAATGATTGGCCATTTTCTCGATAAATTCACCTATAGCAACAGGTGATCCCCATCTTCTTTAATTGCCAATATCTCAACTTCTACTTAAGGTACAACAATCATTTTTTTCACACACAGAAAGGGAAATGAATAATCTTTACGGTGGTACCAATAACTCCATATTATTATGCTCAAAATTTGACGAGAGCCTGATTTCATCGTGTTGTTACTATTTCACTAATCACAGGTAGATTTTGATAATCATCATTTTATTCTAGCCTCTATGGGCAAAAGCAGTTAATAACCATAAAACATCAGGTTTCTCAAAATGCGAAAAATGGAGATAGAACAATTGAGAACTGAGCTCACGATCTTTTGTTGAGTGGACTATTGACATTTTTAGTTTTCAAAGAGTAACACAAACGTACTGGCTGTGAACGAGTCGAAATCCTCGTGCAGGGTGAAGGACACAACAGGTATTTGTTGCTCCGTACTCTCAGGTGTATTGAAGTCATATCTGTACTTGCCCGCTATCACCTGGTAAGTATCGGCATCAACGTGACTGTGGAGGGAAAGTGGACCAATGCACTCGACTCTAGGCGTCCCTATAAACGGATTCATTTGAAGGCTGGCAAATAAATCGTGGCCCTAGAATTAAACTGGTTTAACTGCAACAACTTTATAATATAGTTTGGACACTTGCATTCTGAGATGATGAAACTCCGATCGCCTGACTCTTGTTGCACTCAGCATGCATGGTGCTCACAGATTATTTGTCGGCCTTTTCTTAATTTGGCTATTGTTATAAATGTCTGATATATTTCGCATATTTGAATGCTATGAATGTTTTCATGTCATTGATCTGTTTAAATTAATTTTGTTAACGTCAGCAATTTAGCCTCTTGTTACTGATTTTTTAAACGGTGTTTTAAATCTGATGATGTGAACAGTCAGCCTCCAATGCCTATCGCGGGCGTTCGGCTTGGTATAGGGATGTTTAGACTCGACCTCAACCTGTATGTGACCACAAATTCAATATTGACGCTAAGTGCTATGTGTGTCTGTGTCATCTCCTTCGAGATTGACTTGAAATTAAATGATTGGCCATCTCTGTCTATCTTCCACTCTTCTGGTTCAGTCCTCCAAAGATAGATACGTCCAGTCCTTAATTCCATCTGCCCACATTTTTCACTGTCTTCCTCTCGCTCTTTTTCTCTCATGAGCTCAGTCTTCCCTTCCAGAATATCGTTACAGATGGCGCTGCGTCGTAGTTTAGTAATTTCCTTTTTTGAATTGTTGTCAATAATGTAGGTTTGACTTTAAGCATAATACAAACATCCTTGTTGGTCTTTCTTTCTGTTCAATTAATCCCTCCGCCCAATACATCTGAATATCCATATTTCAAAGGTAGAGTCATCACTAAAGGTCATATGGGCTGTATTGGAATATAATAGTAATTATTTCATCATCGTCTTCTAGGAATCATGTGGATTCCACGGAAAAAGTAACGAAATAATTGTAGGTCATCAACTGGGCGCCATTGTTGTCTGTGTTGGAACAGGGAACAGTCATATGTGTGTATGTGTGTGTGGGAGGGAGGGGGGCAGGGGATTGAGGGGGAGCAAGGGGAAAGAGAGAAGAAGAAGAGGAGATAAGAAAGGATGGACAGACAACATAACTCAATGGAGGAAAACACCTCTGGCCGAGACCTTGACCCCGAGCATACAACCGTGAGAAATGGAGGACATTGGTGCAGAGGTCATCTATTAGACTCCCCAGCGACGTCGCCCGGAGGCCAAAGGTACTGCCACTCATAATTAAATGATCCGAATATGAGCGTCTCATAAATGCAAATCTCGCCGTGTGCAATGCTGATTTGTTTCGACTAAGGGAACGGCTGGAAATCCCCGTCTAATGCTAGCAGGAGGGTACAAACACTGCAAACTGTTCACTATTTATATTACTGACATAGAAAACGCATAAAAAAGGCACCGGACCGGTGACAAATTGTTCACGTATCTCACGGTGAGGAAACAACAAACATCAGTGAGTATTCTATTTCAAGCAACAAAAATAAGTGAATATTCTATTTTAAGCACCGGGGTACAAACACTTCGCCAGGGATTTCCAGGTTTTTGTTTAGTCGAATATGAACTATTGAACCTCGTAAGTGCATTGTCCCATCTGCTCAGGGTGGACAGATCGTATGAGCACAGGCAGAAAATCGAAATAATGTCTGACTGTTGCCTTCTGAGCATTGAACACTTAACACCTCTGCCAACATGTGTCAGAAACATTCGAAGAGCCATTTTACTAGACATCATACCTGAGACTGAACTAAGATCTTTCAGGAAATCAGTTTATTGTCTCTGACCTGAGAATTGATCTTAAGGTGTATACTGTCTGATCGCGTCGCACAAGATGACAGGACACACTGCTGAACCTCATATCTACTTAAACATGTGTTTTGAAAGTAGGTCGCAGTGCTAAAATATTATTTTTAGTGAGCATAAAAACTCAAGACACTTTTTTTCTTAAATTCATTCTGATTATAATTTATCTAGAATCGGAATCGTCCACTTAGCAACAAATCGAGAATGATAGTTTGTTCTTCATCAGATTGGTCGCCCAAATAAATAAAATAAAATAAATAAATAAATAGTGAAAATAAATCAATAATCTATTGTGTATATAATAGCTGCATATGTTAGAGAATTTTTTATTTATTTATTTATTTATTTTTTTTTTGCGCGCGATAAAAGCGACATGAGAAAGAAAAAGAACACAGGATAAACCAACAGACAATGCACCCAGCAAAGGAAACACGCTAGGAAAACTGAACTTTTGCAGGGTTAAAAAACAAATCCTCTGAGAGCCAAGTCAGGATAGCACTGCCGAAATCACGGGTGATTCATTTATTATTCATATTTTACAATTATGTATTTATTTATTTATTTGATTTTAGATTTATGTTCTGATGATCTATGACAGATGTTGGAAGCCAAAGATTAAAAAAGAAAAAAAAAACATTGCCAGGAGGATCTAACTTTAATGTTGTTGATAAAAAATTACAGCTGGCGGTCTTATGAGTCTGAAATGGTTCTTTGGTAATACTGCAGTCGTAATTATGATTAGATAATGTAGATAATAGCGGAAGCTGAATAGATATGGCGAGATTCAAGAACAAATTGTACTAACTAGGACGGCTTCTCAAGGTTACCATCAAAGGGAGAAATGGACACGGTCGATTGAGAAATCGACGGGCATAGACATTTGCCGAAACACAGACATACACAGGGGAATGGAGAGAACTGGAGTGTAAGGCTCTATTGCGACGGTTCCAGGACTCTATGCAGAGCTGAGGGACCAAGAAAGATTATGTTATAGAAAGATTAGTTCAGTCAAGATGAGTTAGGAGTGACATGAACTGATAAAAAAAGAGTAGGTTTACTCACCCAATAAAGCAGTGCGCTGCCGTCAGCACATGCGTGGCATCCAAAATAACACAGGAACATATGAAACCCCCGTTTCTGAGTAACATTGCCATAAATGGGAATTCCCCTTGATTGGCTGTTGTGCCTCCAAATATCTTTGCTGTAGGCTGTAGGTTGCCAAAGCTGCACGTATTCTCTGTGGAGTGTGAACGATGATATCGGACACGATTAAGACGACCTGTAGCCTGAATAAAACAATGTTATATATTACACGGTAGATAAAGAGGTTATGATATTCAGTGACTAGATACTCATCCATGATGTCACATTCAGATTCAAAGCTTACAGACAAGAGCACATTTGCACATCCACAGACCCTTTGTTAGGGATGGGACGTGTGCTATAAGATTATACAGGCAATTTCACTAAATTAGTCATAGAATTCATTTTTTTAAAATAAACATATCACAAAATATTTGCTGTTCACCTTTTAGTTTGTGCATGTCAGACTGGAGAATTGTACTGAAACACACCATAATATGCATGGGTAATTGATGAGTTGTACAAATAAAAAAAAATAAAATTGTTAACTCATTTTCATTACCATAAGGATTCAAATGTTTCTATACCAATTGACGCAACTATCGGTAGCTATGATCCCGTTGAAGCTCTCTACTGTGATTGCCCAACACTTCTGATATCCTTAGAAGCGTTGCTACCCATACTAACAACAACAACAACAAAAACCAATGCCATCGGTGGAAGAGAAATCCAGACGTATCTTCTAAATCTCAGACTTGGATAATTTTTTTTACTCACGAGCTTGCAGATCAAATGTTGTGGGGATCACTGGATCTGGGTTTGGGGTCGAAGTTTCCTGAGCGCTAGGCACTTCGTCCCAAAAGAACGGGGCGGTGAGATCTGTGGAAACAGACACCACAAGATGACCCTTACTGGGCAGTCCTGATGTACAGGGTAAATCAAGAGGCTGGGTAATTTATAAATTTGGAAATCAGTAGTACTTTAGTACCACAGGTGATTTCATAACAAAAATAAATAAATAAATAAATAAAATAAAATAAAATAAAACGAAACAAAACAAAACAAAACCAAAAGAAGGACTTTTCGGGTGGAAATACATCAGGTGTTTTCCTGTGTTAATTAAATTATGAATACTACTCACCACTATTATTATTTTCAAGGGCACCCAAGTTCATTAGGCTTTCAGTTTGTTAAGTCTGTCACTCACACGGAACTTTTAATCAGAAATTTCCTACCTACCATAACGGGGTCAAGCCAAGAAGTGAGGGAAACTTACGGCTGAGGCAAGGTCAAGGCTGTGGGTCCATGGGATTTCCCGGGATACTGAAGAACGCTATTATATCAACCTCCTCTTAAAAGCAAGCTGTTCGTTTTCTTTTTTTTTTTTTTTTGTTTATTTGTTTGTTTGTTGTTGTCTTGTTGTTGTTGTTGTTGTTTTTCAAAAGTCCTTGCTCAATTAGGTATTTTCAGCAAAACCACATGACTTAGGGAAAATCGCTCACATGTGGCTTTGTTTATATGATGTGACAGGCCTTAGAGCTCATCGTTCGTCCAGATTTGTCTGCCATGCGCAGAACAAGTAAACAAAGCCACATGTGAGCGATGTTCCCTAGGTCATGTGATTTTGAAAAAAAATACCTAATTTGGGCAAGTGATCGGTGAAATGACAACAGTATATGGTAGATTTACTATCCCCTTTTTCACATGACATATATATCTCCAAATCGCCCTAAATAGAGATAAAACAACAAAGAACTGAGCTCACTCACTCATCACAGATACACAGCACACAGAAATGCATGCATATCCACCAGGATTGTAACGGCTTCTTGTTATGTTAAAATGATGATATCCAGATTATCACTTTATCAATGATGGACAAATGAATTGTACATGCACCATATTTCCGAAGACAAACACATACAAGCGCCCGAAGACAAACACATAAGCAGACACATACGAGCGCACTCGGCACACACACATATTTATTCATTCACAAAATTGAAACACACACAAAAACCTAATGAAGACCTGCTTAGGTGGGAGCGCTATGTTATCATAATACAGATTATATGCTGGGTGTCTATCGTTTTCCCAAAGAAGGAGAAACATCCACTTATTTCCGTGCTTACAATATACGCAGGCACGCACGCACGCGCGTGGACATACAGATACGTGTACTCATACAGGAAACGAACGCACGCACAAAAAACTGAATGTTTATCCATCGAGGTGGTAGCGGAGTGTGATCTTATTACAGGTTATAGCATTGATATCGCCTTGCCTTGTCGAGAGACGGCCGAACGGTAGAGATAAATTTGACAGCAACATTAAATCGGAGTTGATAGCTGGGAGTGATACAGCTCTAACATTACACCCTGCTACTGCTATTAACAGCCAACTTCCGTCGTCGTAATTATTTATTTGTCGACTTCTTCTTTTTTCTTTCATAAACTGGTTCATCATAAAACTTAAAAGAGTTTGAAAAGGGTGGTTTTATATCAATCTAGGAGAAAATAAAATAAAATAAAATCGGCATGTCTAGTTACTTGTTTTACCTCTTTGGCGCCCTATGCATTCAAAATAACATACAGTAGAATAGAATGGAATAAAATAAAATTTTAAAAAAAAGAAAATACAAACAAACAACATAACAACAACAACAAACAAACAAACAAACAAAAAAAAAAAAAAAAGAGAAAAAAAAAAGAAAGAAAGAAAGAAAAAAGAAAGCAAAGAAAATGACATAAAAATAAAAATCACTTCTCCCCCGTGTCTCTTCTCTGTCTTTTTTTTTTTCTTTTTCAGATGGAATTCATTTCTCATTATTCTGAAAATCAATAGTGTGGCGATATGAGCAGGTTTTTTTGTTTGTTTGTTTGTTTGTTTTTTTCTTTAACCAATTCGTTTTCACTGTTCACAGTTATTGGAATTTTCTAACCTTACTATCTGCATGATTCTCTCTCTCTCTCTCTCTCTCTCTCTCTCACTCTCTCGCTCCTTCTCTTTCTCTTTAAGCCCGCTCTTTGTTTTCAATCCTTCCCTCCATCTCGTCTAATTCTTGCACTCTCTTCATCTGCTTTTCTTTGCGTATTTGAACTTTGTCTCTCCCAGAAGCAACTTATAAGGTGTACCGACTTCTTGAAAGTTCTTTCAATCTCACTGTTTCTCTTCTCCCTTCTCTTCTGTCTGTAACTGTCAGTCTGTCTGTCTGTCCATCTGTTTGTCTCTCTCTCTCTCTCTCTCCCTGTGTGTGTCTGATGAGAGGAATTAAGAGACAGAGGAGAGGCAATCTCCAAGAAGATGATAATCAAGTGAATGTACGATTTATTTTTAACATTATGCATAAATGTTTGTACGATTTGTTTATTTGATTTTGGACCTAGCTCGTTTTTACTTTGGAAAAAACAAACAAACAAACATAAAATCTGCTTTTGTGGAAAATAAAGGTATCTTATCTTATCTTATCTTTTCTTATCTTATCTTATAGGCATTTTATCCCTCCTGTTAATCTCAGTCTTATCTCTTCTTCTCCTCCCTCACCTACCCCCTTTCGCCCGCCCCTCTCCCTCCTTCTGTGCGTGTGCGTGAGAGAGAGAGAGAGAGAGAGAGACAGAGACTTCATCACTATCAGTGGTAAATTAAATTAATTAATGTCTTAATTTTCCTTCTTCTGACTTTTTCAGATTGAGTAGCAGCGACATCCTTGGAGAACCGCAGGAACTTGGAGGACAGGAGGGAGGTAATCTAACACATGGGAACGACTTGATCATGCGAGAACAAGTGGGTTTGTCTCCCTTGACACGGACGGCCCATGGCTACAAACAGGGAGGAATCGCATCCTTGACTACCAGTACAGTATTGGCTTTACGAGGGCGCTGAGCGATGAACACTAGCGGAGGGAGTCATTAGTCTCAAGACCACAGAAACCACGTCGGGTCCATCCAGCTCTGGAGGTGAGGATAATATGCTACTTATTGTGTTTTCTCTTTGATGATCGAGAACCTCTTGAAAGAAGAGACACTTGCATCTCTCTCTTTCTTTTTGTTACTTTCTCTCCCCTCCCTCCCTCCTCTCTCTCTCTCTCTCTCTCTCTCCCTCTCTCTCTCTTCTACGTCTGTGAAGCGTCACTTATGTTAAATGAGAGCCATTTGCACCTGGCTTTTTATTCCACTCTATTTAACCGTCTTTCTTTCTGAGAAACATTTGCACCGTAATCTTTCTTTCTTTCTTTCTTTTGTTTATTCCTTCCTCTCTGTCATTCTTCTTATTTTTCTCTCCTTCATCAGTGTTGTTATTATTTTTCTTTTTTTTAAATTTTATCCTCAGTCATTCTTTTTCTTGTTCTGCCTTTGTCTTCATTTATTTCCAACTCAACTTTACTTAATCCTTCCTTATTCATCTGTTCTTTTTTTCTCCCTCTCACTCACCCACTCTTTCGCTCAGTCTCTCTCTCCCTCTCTCTCTCTCTCTCTCTCTCTCTCTCTTGACTAAAATGATAACGGCTAGCTGTGAAAAATGTAGGTTCAAACATTACTTATTCATGAGGATCTTAGAACCTCAGAACAGTTGGGACCGATGGATCCAGCAGGAAAACGCCTCCGCCGTCACCTGTTACAACATGATCAACAACTTCCTCTTACTCTGTTTCCAGATAGCCTACCCTTACAGTCTGTGCAGTCTCCCATCTTCTATTTTTTGTGGCAGATACAACTTAATACAAGCAGCAAAGCAGCCAAAATCTGTCGTACGACAGTTCTGTTCAGTTATGAACCTCGGTTTGAATGACATTACTATGTATACAATTAATTTTTCCAATGTTCATCCTCTTTGAAAAGCTGTCCATTTTCAAAATCAAACCTTACTAGTTGGTGCTGAAACATTTATTTCATAAATTTTATTTACCATTATGATTTTTAAAGAAGAACTCGATGTGCCGCTGAAATGAAATTCCTCTCGATCACATTTATTATATCTAGATCTAGATCTCTTCTTGTTTCAAAAACATGTTGGAGACACTGGGCAGGCAGAAATCTCTTCCTTATGCCTGTTGTGTGTTCCATTCACTGTCTTAAATTCACTCTAAATTTCCAGCTTTGACAATTCACAACACTATGTAGTTCGAACTTCATCTGAGGCTTTGTCCCCAGACTGTTTAGTAGGATTGAATAGAAACAGTAGCATATTCGTGGATATTGAAAATACCTCATCATAGATACCTCCATCAGTATGAGTTTATCTCTCTGAGATCAAATTTTAGCATAATTTCTTCTTATTGTCAAGTACAATTATTGAAATGGCAAAGATGTTTAGGCAGGATTTTTATCTGAACTACAACCTCTCCACTTTATGACCCTTTGCCTCTATACATACGACTGCAGGCAGTCTGTATTCTGCATTAGTGCCTTATACTGGAGGTTGGTACTTTTCACCCACCTAAGATATATCGGTCTTTTTTTTACGGTCTAAAGATGAGTTTAAGCAGCAAAATATCAAAAGATGTCTCAGTTTCAATTGGATTTTTTTTTTTTTTAAAGTTGATATTTTACTACTTGAACTCAAATTTAGACCTTAAGAAAGACCGAAGTAGCTCAGATGGGCGAAATAGTACACACGGCGAGAAAGTAACAACCTCCCCTAATGCATTTACTTAAAATTAGTTGTCCTCTTTTTCTATCACATTTATAGGTAACGCTCTGCACTCTCTGAGCGTTTCAATGACCGTAGTTTTTACAATACCCTTACCTCAAGATATGTCGTGCTATCCTGATGCTCACCTCCTCTCCAGGGGAAAGTGCCAAACATGTAATTGGTGAGTGAGGGCCCAAACTGCCCAGTGGGCCTAGTAATGCTATAAAATAATGATGTTTGGGCACATGCCAGTTACGAAAGTTGGCAGCTATCTTGGCTTGAGCATGGCCCCTCCTCCTCCCAACTGGAGACCGGGAGGAATAGCCCAGCCCAACTGCCCTGTGAAGAAAAGCCAAAATTTTCGCAGAATGTACCAGGTTAAAAAAAAAAGAGAGAGAGAGAGAGAAAAAAAAACGAAAAAAAAAAGAACAAAAATAGCAATAATAATAACGAGAAAAGTAATAATAACAAGAAGAAGAAGAAGAAGAAGAAGGAAGAAGAAAGAAAAGAAAAACAAAACATACACTTGCACACGCAACAA
>JBCAUA010093116.1:0-10451 GCA_038406235.1 Peronia verruculata
CCCCTAGCAATGGAAATACAGTTTTATGTAAATGAAGATTGGAAACATATTCCTTAACCTTCTATCTAAGAAATACAGGAATTTAATACATTAAAATAAATCAAAACATGGCTTTATTCATAATGCCAAAAGACCTAGTTCGTGACCCTCAAAATGAACTGACGTTTTCAGGGATGATTCCCAATAAACGCCTTTACAACTTTTAAATTAATCAGTATTGAGATTTGGTTTATTAAAGACTATCTCTTTAGGTAATTTTTTTAAGTCCTTTATAAAAACTGTTTCAATTGGCCCCAAGCTTATTTCATAATTTAGTTTTTAAATAGTCATATAAGCTAAGGTCACCTTTTAATTATATGTATATCAGCCCTATTTTTCATATAGCTTCCCCGCCCCCCCCCCCCTTTTTTTTCTTACACGAGTAATGTCCTTTGTTTTACCTGGAAAATGACAGTAAAAAGGGATAAGAATTTGTTTAAAAATACAAGTTTTTTTTTTTAGCTGCATGAAACGTTTAAAACAATTTGCCTCGGAAATAAGCGAACATAAATCCTGGTTCTGCTACCTAAGATTTATGTCTCCAAGCAAAGAAGATGTGATGCACGGCAATAATAATTAGGTCCAGTTTGTTTGGGATTTTACCTATAAACACTGAGAATGTTGATGGGTCGCCATGGCCATGGTCACCTTCCATGGGCTCCCCAGCGAAAAAATTACATTACAGGTTCGAAATTCGAATCTTATCGAGGAGTGGGAATGATTCGAAGATAGATTCGATCGATCGATCGATCAATAACAAATGAATTAAGTAATTAATAAATATGTACTCTTGTTTAATTTTAATGTTTGCATGTCTCTCCGGTGAAGCCAGGTCTAGAAAAGACGATGTTTCATAATACCCCTTGAGATTGATGCCGTAATGTATACTTTGTTAGGCCTTAACACTATTTCGTGGTCATCATCGTCACTATTATTATTTTACAAAATGTCTGAAAATTTAGACAACTGTCTGCCGGCAACTAATCGCATTAAAGAAAAAAAGAAAGAAAATGAGGAACTGGATGTTTATCAAACTGATAATACTAGCCAAATTTTCGAACCCTCTTGATTCTTCGTCAGAGCAATGAAGAAAAACATCATCATCACTATTATTATTATTTTTTTTTTTTCAAATACATGATATAGACTGTCAAGTGGTGGCCAACTGAGGACACAACAACTGCTATAAAACAACAACAACAAAATAGTACTAAACAAGAAAGCTTAATGTTATTGATATTATGATAAAACAATAATATTATTATGTAATACTCATTATGATAATTATTGTCGTAAAAGCATAATTATAATTATTAATCATCATTGTTATGGTTGTTTTTGTCATCATTATCGTGGTTATTATTACTGTTGTTATTATCATTCTTATATTTTGTTATTATTTTTTTCTTATTGTTATCATCATTAATATTTTCAATTACTCAGATCGGTTTGGCTTATTTAGTGAGCCGCGAATCCTTATTTGTTTACTTCTACTATTAAAATTGAGTTAGATGTGCGCTATTTCGAAAAGCGAATGATAAAACTACGATATAAAGGCGAAATCAATATGATGTTTTGTAATATAAGATGTGTATTTTGTAGATTGAGAGCTCTACCGACTATGTAAACCAGAGTGTTATGAAAAATAGGCACAGGGCAGGAAGGCCAAAAAGTAATGGCCACGACCCATGATTTTGTTGTGTCATGAGTTAAAGAAAATGTCCACGCGATACAAATATTTTATTTTTCTATTTTAATATTTTATTTTATGATGGCATCAACATTGATACGGTTAATATATGATTGACTGGATCTCAAATAAATACACATTAAGACAAGAATGCCCCATACTCTTCTCCATACTCTCTTCTTACTCTTATTTTTCTAATAAACGTAAAATTTGTGCATACCGAGGACTACGGTGTATACTAATAATATTATGACATTACAAAGCGGAATATTTTGCCGGAAGCTTTGGCAAAGTTCCACGAAAATGTAATTTAAAAACATGAAAAAGAACGCGAATTAAAATAATGGTAATTTTATTTTGCTATTAATTGCTGTACAGTTAACGAAAACGGTGAGGTTTAAACTTCTCTCTGTCAGGCTCGTTTGATTTGCTCTGTCTCCATTTTCAAACTCAGACAGTCTTGTCGGCCGTTAACAACCAGACATCTTTAATGATACCGATATCTCGAATTTGTGTTTTTCGTTGAACTAAATAAAATTTATTTCTCACATTTTGAGTTATGATGTTTCTGGCTGAAATTGAAAGTGCTGTTTTCATTAGTTCTTGTTACATCCGTATCTAAGTAAGAGATGACATTATTTTCCACAGTTTCAGTGATGATATTTATAGTAGTTTTAGGAAGTGGTACATGTTGTTTGAAGCAGGAATTATATAATGTGAATTTAATTAGTCGCTGATACCCCCCCCCCCAAAAAAAAATCTATTTTGAGTTATATGTGTACATGTATATCACTTTATTTTATAAGTCATCCCACAAATATTTCGGCCAGATTAGGTCACCGTTTTCATAAGTGTCAATTTTAGATCTATGGCTGTCTCTAGACTAGCCTACCGAAATGTACCCTGCTAAGAGTAAAAATCTTATTTATATATATATTTATTTGTTCTAGCCTAACTATGATACTATCACAATTATGTCACTGTTGTTTTTTCTGTTTTTCTCTCAGGTTGTTGAATCTCCAGGCATAATTTCTATGCATGTGACCTATAAATTCGTATCATCATTTTATTGTGTTACTACGGATTATTATTGTCACATATGGATCACTTTTTTTTCTTTTGCCGCTTGCCATTATGTTATCAGTCTGTCTCTCTGAGTCTGTCTTTCAGTTACATGTAGGTTAGTTTATCAGTCAGTCTGTCTGTCGGTCTTTCTGCCTACCTCTCCGTCCGTTTATTTATCAGAAGTAATTTGTTAACTAGTTATCTGTCTCTTTACTGTCACTAGGACCGCATGACATCAGCCCCCCCCCCCCCATCCCTCCCTTGCTCTCATGCTCTCACATAAAGGTTAAGGTCTATATTGTTATACCCAGAAATTCCTCATAGGAAGGCATTGATGAAACCTATGTGAGAAATGAGCTTTACAGATGAATAAACATTGCATGAGTTTTCATATACCCAGTTTGTTTCATGACATAAAATATATGCAGGGAAAGTGAAGCATACTGTGATGCTCAGTCAGTCACGGTACATCATATTTATCTTTAAATAAAAATTGCGCTAGGCAAATTATGGGCATACATTTATTGTGATAGTTGTTAGTTTAGTGTAAGGGATAGCTCTTCTCAAATGGCAGAAACACAACTCTAGAACGTAATTTAACTTTAAGAACTGCCATCATTTTACAGAAATGTTTTAAAATTAAGACGACTGTCCACCGGCAACTTATCAAATAATAATAATAATAACAATAAAATAATAAAATATAAATAAATAAAATAAAATATAAAATGGAAAAAAGAGTATGAAGAATCGGCTATTGAATTAGTAAAGTAAAGAGATGTCGCTGGCCAAATTTTCGCTTTGTCGCTGCAATAACTGTCATTGTGATTATTATTATTATTGTTATTATTTTTCTTGTGTACGTTCGTCCTACTGCTTTAATGATTTAGGTCCTTCCACGTAGATCTATCTAAATTATTGTCGTACCTACGACGTAACAAAGAGCATTGGATTTCAAACGGGGTAAAAGCACTTGCTTTTATGTTGTTTCTTTTCCTTCTTCTTGTTTTCTTTCCATGCTTGAAATGTTATCCAGTAGCTCGTGTGACAAGCTGACTGGGCGCGCGTCAGTTTCCACACACTGGGTTCAGATCAGGAAACATGGAACACGAAGAATAAAAAAAAAAAAAAAAATGAAAAGAATAGTAGAAAAAAGACATACAAGCAAATAAACAAAGACACTAAAACAGAAGAAGAAGAGGCGAAAGAGATGGAGGAAGATGATAATGAGGAGCAGGCATTTAATCGTCAACCATAAAGAATGTAGTAATTTGAATGATATTTCACCTTGTGTTTCTAGTGCATTGTTGAGATAGGAAGGTTTCATAAAGGCTGATATCCAGGTCGCAAGAGGCTCTATCACCCAAAAGTTATAAATCTAGCATAATTAATATGATAAAATTTGAGGCTGTCAACCTGTCATGAAAGCATGTGTGCTTGAGTCTCTGTACTTGCTGCCGAAGTATATGATGGTCAGTCTGCTTAATGCTGTCTAGGATGCAATCGTGTTACAGTTTCAAGGCCGAATTGTCAACGATTGATTATGAGAGATTATGAGACATGAAAGTTCCAACAGATTGAATTAGGTCGTCAAAACAAACTGACATGGCATGTGCAAGTACAAAACTGTTTGTAAAGACTCGCTGTAATTACGACGTAGTACATAAACTGAAGCTGGCCTTTTGGTGCCATCGGAAGCAAAGGGTTTGTTGTTGGTGTAATCCCTCAGATTGTAAGATTTGGGATCTGAATGACGTCAGTTTCTCTCTTCTTCCCCTTATCTCTGTTTCTTTTTCTGTCTGTCTATCGGTCGGTTGGATTTATCTGTCTATCTGTCGATTTATCTATCTATTTGCCAAGTGTCACTGGGACTGCACAATATCATATTTCTGCCCCCCCCCCCCTCCGGACTTCCGGGATCTCCTATTTTTTTAAATCTGTATGTGTGTGTGTGTTTTAAAATCATTTCTTTGTTTGTAGTTTATCTGCGGTTGTCTTTATATCTCTGTTTATGTGAATAATCGAACCGCATCAACATTTGTTTAGGCAGTTGTTATTGACAAATTTGTCAATTAGATATACAGTCTTTTCTTCCCTGTCTTCCCCATTCACATCCTTCCCACACTGTCTTTTCTTGCTCCACCATGAACTTGCCCTCTCTTGCTACTTGTTGTTTAAACGGACATACATTAATTTATGTTATATATTAAATATTTATTAGTTATTCTTTACATTTTAGAGAATGTTGCCGGTCTCATGTAAATCCATGTTGAACGTTTCACAATTATTTTTTTTTTTTATAGTAGGCATACCTTCCTTGTATAGGTCAGTGGCGCTTGGATATTTTTTATTTTTAATTTGCTGTTCAAATACAGAATGAGAAGAAATCTTGCTGAAGGCATTTGCAATTTATTATTGGCGAGAATGAAATGAATATTTCACGGCAATATTTCATTGTTGATGAAAATGGCAGCAACCTAAATAAATAAATAAATAAATAAATAAATAAATAAATAGGAGAAACAAAAGACAACTTATAAAATTATGAAAACTTTTCCATGCAACCACAATTTAGATGTCACTGCGGTTCTCTAGAAATAGTGTCATCAAAATGATAATATCTAATATCTAAAGCATTATAAGTAAACGAGGTACGGGAATTAGTTTAGAGATAAGAATTAATTATCATTAATATCACAAGGTGCAGATTCCCAGGAGGAACTGTGCTTTTTCTCAACCCTTGGAGACTCAAACACATGAACGCAAACAAGATTCAGCAGGTCGTGCAAATTCAATTTTGGCTCTTCACCTTTGTAAGCGTTTGACGCTTTCAGCCGCCCAAAGCAAAGTCTTATGAGATGTTTTGAAATAAGAATTTGGCGGTGCATACTTGTAATTTTACCGATAATTAGACCTAGTAATTCACCTAAGTATTTGAAAAGCAGAAGCAAAATTGAAATGACATGATTAAAAATAGCTTCTCATACAGGAGTTTTACCCAATAACCTCAAACTTGCTGAGTGGACGGAGCCATGAAGTTCGTTATGGTAATTGTTAATCCCAGATGTGAGCGTCCGTAAGGCTAAGATTTTCTAGCGACAACCCGAGGGATTCTCAGCTTTTCGTACTTTCTTGTTACCTCTCAAGCAAATTTTGAAAAATACGACTTGCCTTCATCATCATCATTATTATTGCCATTTCGTAGAAGTGTCTTTGAAGAACGCGGAGACTGTCAACAAGTGTTTAAATATTAAATTTAAAAAAAAAAAAAAAGCCACATAATAAAAATAATTCGCAAATGGATAAATGCAGAAATAAACGGAAAAATAAAAATATAAAAAATAATATATTAATAGAAAAATAAAAGTTTCCAAATTTTGGAACCCACTGGGTTCTTCTTAGAGTGAAGAATCAATCATCATCATTATCATCACCATTTTATGAAAAAGAAAAAAGACTGTCCAACCGGCAACTAACTAAACAATTTAAAAAAGCAAATAACACATATAAATAACTTCATCTTGGTGTTGAAAGTGAAAGCCAAATTTTCGAGTCAAGTTCATTTTGTAGAAGTGTCTTTTTTTTCCAAAAAACACACAAAGGTCGTCCACCGGTGTTGGAATATTTATTAAATAAGTCATCATCATCATCATAATCATCATTTTGTAAAATAAAAAAAAAAAGACTGTCCAACCGGCAACTAACTAAACAATTGAAAAAAATTAAAAAAGCAAATAACACATATAAATAACTTTTTCTTGATGTTCAAACTGGAAGCCAGATTTTCAAACCAAATTGGTCCTTCTTCAGGGCAACCATCATCATCATCATCATCATCATCATCATCATCATCATCATCATCATCATCATCATCATCATTTTACAAAAAAATATCTTTAAATTAATATGACTATTCACCGGCAACTAATCAAATACATTAAAAAAGTGGAAAACAATAATATGAAGAATTTTGAATTAAGTCAATAAAATAAACTAATATCCCTGGCCAAATTTTCGAGCCCCCTTGGCTCTTCGTCTAATCATCATCATCGTAATAATAATCATCATCATCAACATCATTTTTAAAGATGTTTAGAAATCTCAGACGACTGTCTACCGACAACTAATCAACTGCACCAGAAAGAAGTAAATAACAATAGGAAGAACTTGATATGGTGGAAATTGAAGACCTTGGTATCACTAACTAATTTCCGAAAACATTTTGCCCCTCATCAGGGCAATAAAGAAAACATACAAAATGTAAATAGTGTATTACTTAAGTGTAATAAAATGTTAATTTGAAAAGTTCTTTAGTGTTTAGGAGAGAGTTTTTAACATCTTTTAAAAACAAATAAAATGGTATGCATTAGGAATAATTAGAAGTTTACACCTTCTGGTTTACATTGGTCAAATTAAGTATGAACGATTTTATGTTGTTAATTATGTCTATTCGTTTGGTGTGTATGACTTTTAAGATTTATCTCTAAGAATGAAATCACCGAACATTTCTTTTTCTTTTACTTGGAAACAAATTGTGCTCTTTCTGTGATTGCGTGACAAGACCAAAACCAGCAAGTGTAATCTCAAAGGGAGACTTACAAAGGTGCCCTAAGTATATGCACAATAAAGCAACAACCCAAATGTACAGTTGTGAACAGGAATATCCAAATCTCTTGAAGAACATTTACAGTGTTTCTGAAAAAAGAAAACTGGAAAGGGGCGAAAGCTGTGCAGTAGTTGATAGAATGGAGATTTCTTTAAAAAGATTCATTTATATCAACACACCACAGCTTGAATGACATTTTACTGTCCATATCAGCTTTGACTCGAACTCCAGCATTTCCTCTGGTGATTTCGACTGTAGATTTTTAACCCTCATGTAATGATAATACAGGGTAATTTTCAGGGTTGGTTTTCTTGGCCCGAACGCTACTCTTGTGGTTGGAGGATCTTGTTCGCAATACATGTACTGTTGTTAGTTTGCCACATAACTATTGTTTGTTGCATATCGTTCTCGTGACGACGTAGATCAAATTTTGGCTAGTACGGTCTAAAAAAATTTTTAAGGCAATGTTTTCGTTTTGTGGCTGTGCATGAGGGCAAATCATGCTTGCTGGTTTATTACGGGCCGGAAATAATGTTGAGTCCTGATGTTGATACTTGATCGTGTAAGGATTAAAAGATTGAGTAAACTTTGGGAAATTTTCCTGGTGAAAATTGGAAGACCATTGATCATGCTTTCCTTCGTCCTCTCTGATTTGATTAGGATTCCCGTATGTTACTCACACAGCTTCCTAATTTTTGATTAAATTTCTTATCATAATTATTCTAATATTTACGCAAGAGGACTGTCTATGTTTTTCTGTCTACATGTCAAAAATTCATCTCTATCCATAGTAGCAATGTTGTGGAGAATATGATCAATCATATCTGGTCTATAGCTATTCACTCACGAACTGTACACGTAGACTGCAGAATTAAGAAAAAGATCCATCACGGCTGTGGGTCGACGATCACATTTCAAGCTATACCACGAAAGAGCTGACACCGGGATCAGGTGAAAATCCGTACCACGGCAGCCAAAACATCATTTGATAAAAATGTCTTAGAATTTCATCATCATCATTTTCATCATCATTATTGTCATCATTATCATCTTCTACAGAGAAGTTTAACGTCAACAAAAACATCCATTCCTTATATCCTTGCAACATTGTGACACCATAATGCACCTGCCTAGTTTCCTATTTATTTTAGACAAAGCTTTACAAACGACACATTGTAGGTCACTGCATCTGCATGATGTCAAGGCTTCAGATACTTTTACTTCGGTGTCATTTTATTGTGCATTGAAAATTAATAGAAAATTAGTATGGATGTGTATAGGTATTCCTATCAACAGATCTGTAGAGAAGTTTGACGTCATTCAAACCACCTGTTCCCTTCATGATGACTGTCATACAAAAAAGAGAAATTGGATTCGAAAACTCTGTGCTCCCAATAGTTTCTACAGTTTTTAACATAAATTCGTTTTGTTTTGTTTTGTTTTTTGTTTTGGTTTATTTTAAATGTATTTTGTTAGTTATCTGATGACAGTTTATGTTTTAAAACTGAAGACATTTTAAGATCACTGCAAAATTACAGAATAAAAATTTTCGACCACGATACCTGATGTAATTCTTGGAGCACACGTGATGAACGGCGGAGTGGAAAACAAAAGAGTAAAGGCTACCGCCGAAAAAAAGAGCAGTTCGTGAGGAGTTAGCTAATCTGTGGCCCCTGCCACGTCCCTAATGGAGTTGCGCCACGAGACGCTTCCTGAGGAACTGGGTGGTCTTATCTTGGCAACCGTATTTAATTTCGAAACAGCCACTATCTGGTAACGGCCCACAAAACCATAACAACATATCATTTGCCAGTGGTCACAATAGAAACATATTTTAAAAAAGGATGAATGAATTGGAGCGACAGAGTTTCATATTTATTCACAATATGCCATACAACTTGAATCAGGCAAACAGAGTATGATAACGGCTCACAAAGATTATATCGTATGTTATTATCTTTTTGGCATTGGCAATGGGAGATCGTTTCATAAATTATCTGCTCCTGGCTCGCTCCAAAAGAGGGACTCAGTCGCCTTTACCGCAATGGGAGATAATTTTTGACCAGCATTATTACGCCCCTTTGCCCGACAATATTCTCCCAATCTGATAGCGATATACAAAACCCATTATTGAAACTTACATCATTAGTCATAGGAAACATTTACAAAAGAAACAATATATCAATAAATTGTGCTCTTTCTGTGATTGCGTGACAAGACCAAAACCAGCAAGTGTAATATCAAAGGGAGACTTACAAAGATATGGTTATGGCTACGGAGTGTCATGCAAGCGATACAGTCACTCACTTTCTAATAAAACACAATATCAACAAAATAATATACTGTGTTGCTTCTTCACGAAGAGAGAAACAAACAAGGAAACAAAGACATAAACAAACATAAATCCTTAAAGCATGCAGTATGACTATTACACACGCTGATTTCAAGGACATTCTAGCCATCTGTCATGGCAAGTTGAGCATTGCGTTGTTTATGCCGTGGCATTCTCTTCCTTTCAGCAGCCTGTGATGGCTTTGCTATTGATGTTTTCATAACTTTTTTTTTTCTGAAACTTTCTTTCCGGACTTTGTTTCGAGTAGTCATGTTCCCATTATCAAGGCCAACCTTTTGTATGTCTGTATAAAAACAGATTTGCATTACGTGAACAAGTGTGGAGTGTTAGCAAAAAGCTGATGTCCATCGCAGAGTGGCCACGAACTCACACACTTCTCAGAAGTAAATATTACTAACTCTAAACATTATTTAAGTATGTAAACACAGTCCACTCTTTCCATTGTTTGCTCACGAATGGCCAGGAAGACTATCAAAAGGCTATCTGAGCAAGAGCAATCACCCTGATTTAAACTTGAAGAGCATCTAAGCCATCTTTGATGCAGGCTCAGCTGCGCTGGAAAGGCCATGTAGTTCGAATGACAGACCGCCGGCTCCCTAATCAACTGCTGTACGGCGAATTCCAACTTGAAAAGTGTGACTATGGGGGGGGGGGGGGGGGGGGGGAACCCCCGGTTCAAAACCACCCCGAAAATTTCC
>JBCAUA010093127.1:0-10451 GCA_038406235.1 Peronia verruculata
TAGATAGATAGATAGATAGATAGATAGATAGATAGATAGATAGATAGATAGATAGATAGATAGATAGATAGGGGAGTTATTGGAAGGGGGCGGTGGGAGACGGGACGTCAGTGGGTAAGGCAGCGCTGATATTGCATTCCCAGGCCTCAGGGGGAAAGAAAGGCATGGACGCTCTCATTCATCAAAGGGTGTTTACCTGACACGCTAGAACAAACAAAGACCTGTGTCTCCCTTGTGGCCAGCTAGCATAGCCTTTGTGACACTCTCTGTACACTTTCCCAGGTATTACTGCACACAGAACCTACGCTGGCCATAATGACATTATCATCATTCACACAAGTGCCAGCAATGGAGCTAATAGGCATAAACTGTACACTTAGCTAATTGATTGTGATTATTGAACAAAATAATTCTTCTTCTTCTTCTTCTTATTATTATTAGTTTAGTAATACCTCCTGATCTCGCAGATGGTGGCAATATGCCATTGGTTCGCTAATTCCATGATACATGTACCAAAGTATAATAAAATAAATTCAGTATATAACGAAAATAACATTTTTAAAGTACTTAACAATTGAAGCCTCAGATAGATGCAGTCTACATTTTAACATTTTAAGGAACAACTTATTGTCAGGATGTAAACGGAACATTTTTCTACTTTTCATAGCCATAGTTTCTGAAATTTGTAAAACAAACAAGCAAACATACAATCAAACAAACAAACAAACCCCTAAACAAATTAAAAATAGATTTCACCACTTGGCCACTGTATTTTCTTGGTTGCGATATGGATCCCTGGCTTTCTGAACTGACAGACACCGGCGATTTAACAGAAGAGACAAAACAAAGAAAACATCGAGCTTATGTCAATGACTGTTGTGAAGGTATTCTTCATCTTTGCTGTCGATGTATGCTTTATAGTCAGTCAAATCTATCACCAGAAATAGCGTCTAGATGCAGATTTAGTCTCAAATTGGTTTTTGAGCAAAACATATTTCGTGTTTATAAAAAATGAAACCATCACCATAAAAGATTTAAACTTTTTTTTTCTCTCTCTCTCATAGCCTATGTATCAGTGATAATCCTCCTTTTTTTCTTTTTCAGTCCTCAAAGTAGGATTATGTCGGACGTGAGCCCGGTTTAGTCAGAAGAAAGTTTGGACATTTTGGTCTAATAGCCGTGTTTTCGCTATCTATCATCTGATTTTTTAAAATGCCACTTTGCTTTAAACATGCATGATGTAAGCATGGGGCATTCAGTATATACATGCATTCACTCTTGTCCAAAAGGTTTAGACATCGGGTTTCCCTAAAAAAAAAAAAAAAAGCCAAGGGGCCACTGAACCTTGAGAAATAAGCGGCCCATCATTTTATATTTCCAGTTCCCCCTTAGGATTTGAACCCGTTCATCGAGAGGCAGACATCAAACGTCTCAGTCATTGTTGTCCTTTACTTTGCTATAAGGTGACACAAGACATATACGAGTACACCGTGTTTAAATAAACTGTTCCCATAGGCCTAATGTTGATGCGTGTGTTTCCAGATATTTCCAAACAGACTTGCACACAATTGCAGGTTTCTCTATGTACGACCAATGAAAAGCTAGGAGTGCTGTTCTTCTTGTTGTTGTCAGCTCCGAGTGTTATGGAGTGCGACCTGAAATAGCCTCGCCCAGCACATGTGTGTTTGTTTTTGTTTTGTTTCACGGTAGACAGTTTTCGAGATAGTTTCCACTCAGTTTCTGACGGAGACAAAGTTGGTGTGGGACTGAAACTGACAACACAGTCCTGTTTCTCTGTGACCTGTTTCCTTTACAATGGTTCAGTGCCCACGAACTATCACTAGTATGGGGCGAATGACCATGTAGCAGACATGTAGCAAAAGGGGTAGAATGGCCAGGTCTCAGTTGATTGGTTAGATGACTAAAGTAGATCAATCATTTCAATTCCAAAATGGTGTCCTTTGGTACAAGGCTTCCGAAATTTGACAGCTGTTAGGGTTAATTAGCGTTAGGATCAGGATAAGGTTGGACAGTAAGAAAAGCAGGTCTACTGGATTTCATTCAAAACCCATCTCATCAGCTTTAGATTCTATTATTTTACAGTACTAGATCTAGGGGATCTAAATATGAATTTAGATCTACAGCTAAGATTGTTTGTTTTTCTTAAGGCTTTCAATCCTAAGAAAGTAGGATTATCTCGGCTTTTTAGAAATTGCCAATTTTTGTTGAGAAATTTTCTGGGCAGAAATTTGGTGTTTGGAAATTTTGCACAGACAGCAGCACTCAACCCACTCTTCCATCGATTTTGAACTGCTATGAGTTCTTTAAAGTGCGTAACGTACACACGGGACCTCCGATTCGCCCTTATCCGAGAAGGCTAGAAGTCGGGCTTCCCTATCCACAGGAAGCCAGGGGACCGTTGAGTCACTGAAACAATGCAGGTTTTCGATCTTCATGTCCTTCCATCCCTCGATGCAGGACCCGCGAGTCGATCCCGACCTGTTTGTTTCCATGAGCAGACGCCAGAACACAGAGACAGGGTATCCCCCCTCCCCCCCCCCCCCCCCCCAGCTAATAGAGAGTCCCTATCTTTGTAATCTAAACTGTGTACCATTATTCATAGTCAAAGAGACACGTCATAGTATGGCCACATGGACAGTATAACTGTAGTCTGGGGGCCACCCTATCCTTTCTCTAATTATAAACTATATGATGAATATCGTATTATCATTCTGCTGTACACAACTCAGTAACTGACTTCAATACGTCGTGAGAGCCAGCCTTAGCATGGTCACGGTCTCCACTCTTTCAGGAAGATGGACTTTTACCATAGACATACTACGACTTTTACAGACATACCGGTCTTCAGGAATAACAAAAGCATATGACCAAAACCAAATACATATAGTAGTTGCTCAGGACGGAAATAATAACAACAAAACAAAAGGAATTATAGCGTAAGTTTTATCCTGCAGCTATAGCATTCCATTCTGGTAATATTATCTGTGGCAGCTTGTAATGTGCTTCAACTGTCTGTTTATGTGTTTGTTTTATCATTCATTTGGTTGTTTGGTTTTATCACAGAAACTGTACCAGTGGATAATTTATTTGAAGGGTTTTATGGCAAAACGCCACAAGCGTCATTTTTGAAAACTTTGAGTTATACGCCTCAATACTGGGATTGGTGATAGTGCTATATGGTAGGGGGCTTTCTTTTCACCAAACACCACTTAGCCTTCCCGAAAATCTTGAGAGAATTCTAGTATTATTACTAACCACTGGCGAGGACATTGTCATTTTACTCTAGGTGACATTGTATATGCCTCATTATGCCCCGAAACCCTTCAATTGTTCATCAGTAGCAAGGACATGAGAGTTCATCGTCCTGTTATACACAAACTTCAACATTAACTGTTTTTGTGTCAATCAAATGTCAGTGAGAACGCAGTCCTCAGTACCACTCATGCTGGGATTAGCTGTTTTATGCTGTCTGTGAATGTCAGCCTGTCTGCTGGGAGTAAGAGCCAAATGATAATTGCATTAGATCAGTGGAAATGACCTGGAGAAGAGCGTAGACAAGAATGAGATGAAT
Organism: Peronia verruculata; assembly: GCA_038406235.1. NCBI lineage: Eukaryota > Metazoa > Mollusca > Gastropoda > Systellommatophora > Onchidiidae > Peronia > Peronia verruculata. The sequence continues at coordinate 3,593 of JBCAUA010093127.1, forward strand.
AAATTTTGCATGTGAGCACAGAGAATCTCCCGAAATACTCTGGTACTGGAACATGGCATAGGATCAAAAGAAGGAATCAAAGAAAAGGGGAGGGGAGGGGAGGAGTGTTCGAGATATTATGTGTCGCGTTGTCAGTCAGAGTGAGTCGTAAGTCGCTGTATATATTTCTCAATCAGGAAATCGAGGGTTGGATGTGGTGATATCGGTGGTGATATATACTCTGATATCGATGTTTTTATATTTTTAAAAAATGAAAAAAAAAAAATCCAAACTAACAAACAAACCAAAAAACAAAACAATACAAAAAAGCCCAGATATCTCTGAAAAAGAAAATATTGCTGATGGACAGATTATAGAAATATCAAGATGTGAGGTGAAGACATAGTAGGTTTATCTGTTAATATATTTATTTTTGTCATTTTTCTACTGATTTTAGCCGACGCTGAAGAATCACCCTCTCTCTCTTCAATTTGAAATATCTCTGACTTCAGTCTGGCTGACTGAAAACTTTTTTGTTTCAGGACGTGAAGGTGTCTGAATTATGGCTTGAAGTGACAGAATTAGCTCAGTTTGTTGGAAAATTAACACACGATTAATTTTGACTGGCAGGGAGAGTCTCATTCCGTAGATATCTTTAGAAAGAGAAGGGGCGGCCGAGGCAGGACCGTTCGAATGAACAACTTTCAGACCACAGTCAGACCCGAATACGGCAAGTCGATGATGGAAATCATTGGCCGGCGGACTTTGGTGTGAACGTTTTTTGTTTTCATTTTTATTATGTATGTGCAGCCTTTTAATCTAAGACAGTAGGATTATCTCGGCTCTAAGTGTCTGCCCCGATTTGGTGAGAATTTTGTTGGGTAGAAATTTGGAACTTGGAAATTTTGCAAAGACATCGTCGTCTCCGCCCTCTCTTTATCCGATTTTTATCTGTGCTGCCCAGGGTTCTTTTACATGCGAAACGTACACAGGGACTTTCGATAAGCTTATATATATATTCGCCATTATCCGGGAAGACTGGAGTCGGGCTTCTCCACCCAAAATGCCAAAGGGACTGTTGAGTCACTGAAAAAATGAAGCTTCCAACATCCGAATTCTGCCCATCCCTCGATGGTAGGATCCGAACTTCGAACCCACGGCAAGAGTTTTTCTCCGAATAGCAGACGCCTTACCACCCGGCCACGGTGACACGCCCTGTGGACGTTTAAAAGAAGAATGTCACAAACACGTGATACACTGAGAGTAAATATTGACGCGAGTTCAACAAAGTAATACTTGTATTTAAGTGATATGTCAGCTTTTGATCGAAAGGGATTCCTCGTTGTTCAGTATTACAACCCTGAGTCATTCACAAAAAAAATGTATGTGACACCCACGTAACTACACCTACAACATACCCATATATAAAGACACCTGCTCCTACCCTATAAATTCACATAAACACACAAGCCAGCAGGTGCTATCTGACAGACCCCGTATGTGTGCAAACAGGCATGCAGAATATGATGAACAAAGACAGCAATTTAAAGACAAACATTAAGGCATTGTTTTCCTGATGAGTTGTCTCTCTGGCATAACTAATAAAACGCCCTGAATGTTTTTATTTGATACTAGCTGGGTACCCCACGGCCTCCGTGGGAGGTTTTTTAAAATATATAGTCTGCGACTTAATTTTTTTTTTGGCCAGCATGCGCACCTGGATGCTGATATTTTGGTTCATTAAACTGAATATTCCTCAAATAAAACATGTTTTGAACGCGTCATGTGTCCCGCACGGAAGTCATGGCGGACAAAATGAAAGATAGTTCGGCATTAAAAAAATTAATTAAAACAACTGTGCAAATTCAATCAAAACAAAGAGTAGCCTATAATACAGTTGGGTATCAGTTGCCCAAGTCTGTTATTTTATTTGAATTTTAAATGCCTACCGATTGCGACTTTAGTGGAACATAAGATAAGTGCCACGCCCCCTGATCGCTCTTACCATATAGATTGAGATCGTACAATATAAACTCAAATAAACATGAAATAAAAAACATGTAGAGAACATAGTGTAAATGCTCGAGATGCTGACCAATAACAATATTCCGATATCAAGCAATCGATTGATAGAGAGTCTAAAAAATATTACACAATTATTTTTTTCTTTAATTTTTAAAAATGTTATATGGTTAATAACGATGTGGCACAGACTTAAGCTCCAAGAAATTCTCTATAAAACTAATAAAACGCCATTCAAATGACTGTCTTCCCTCTTTCTCAGCTCCGTCTTTGTTTTTCTCTTTTTTGTTCTCTCTCTTTCTCTCTAATAAAATTTCTAGATATCTAGTTGTCATGTCCTCCATCCTCCATTTGTGCATCTATCCATCCATCCATCCATCTATCCATCTATCACCCATCCATCATCTATCCACTCATTCATCCTCCATCCATTTCTTCCTCCCTCTTTCCATCCATCCATTCTTCCATTCATCAATCGATCCATCCATCCATCTATAAGCCTACATGCATTTATCTTTAGGATATTGTTTCTGCATTAATTTTGTTCCTTGGCCAAACCCTTGAGCTTAAATAGAAAAAAAAAAAAAGTCTTCTATAGCAGAACTATACGAGCACAACTGCCCTCCAACCTAAATCAAGATATGCAACCTCACAGTCTTGACAAATTGCCGTCCTCATCTCATGCAAGGTCGCGGTGCTGACTGAACTACTGAGAAACCTGAAACCAGTTCAAAGGCCATGCAAGTATCAGGTCCAATAACTATGTTAATACCAGCACATGTCGCGTTGCTCTGAGATTACAGAGTCATTTCCCTTTGGCAACTGGAGTAACAGCCTGTCTTTAGAGTGATGAAAAGAGATCTAAATGGGTTATCTTTCCGATTATAGGACATAGCATTACTGTTATCTCGAAGGAGGCATAAATACTTTCTCAAATCAGACCAAACCAACTTCAGTTATGTAACATTTTGAGGAATCAACTTAAGTTTCATATACCCGTGTTGAAGAAAAGCGCCAGCAGTCACTATCCAACAGATTTATTATTGTGATGGAAAAACTAAAGAGTATTCATTGTACACTAAATCAGTGGATGTCCAAGGGTTTTTGCTACGGAGACTTAACACTTTGATTGCCAAGGGCTTAATAAACACTTGGTAAAATTTGTAGGTACACACAAATAAATGTTAATCGCCGTCATATTTTCAGGTTTTCAAAGGGTTAATTGTTAAAGGTTTCTCTTAGATCTATCACTCAAGATTTTGACCAACGAGTTGCAGATATTGTACCAAATTCCAGGAGCATGAAAATACCTTATCAAGTAAAGGGTTAACATGGAGTGGAGGAAAAGCCTTTTGCTAATGAGACCTAGAGCCATTGATTCTTTGTGAGGATAATCTGTCATGTATAATTTTCAGATCAAACTATGATTGTGACCCTTTAACGGGAAAACTCCATAATTGTAAAGGCGTGCTATAACATGTATGTATATAAAAAGATAATAGGTATTGTCTATCTGGTTGTCTGTTTACCTGTCCATTCGTCTAGCGGCCTATCTGTCCTTCTAGTTAACCTTTTTACCGCGAATTTCACCACTGTTCACATTGTTAGGTTATGACTAAGGAAGATCATTCATCTGGTATCCTAACCCTTTGGTTCTGGGCATATCGTTTTTAAACACGTGAAATGATGAAGTATTTTCCTGGTCTTTCGTAACTCCAGACTGCTCGCAGCCAACAAATAGAATATTAGACAAAGTTAGCAACAATAAGACGGTATAGGTTGTATCTTGTGCTTAATTGACTGACAAAGGAGCTAGTTACAATAGTTGAGGAGTAGATCTAGTAAACAGCAGCAACAACAACAACAGCAACAACAACCACAACTACAACAAAATAATAACTTTAAAAGGTAATAAATCTAAATCTAAAAAAGTATTAAATAAACATAATGCCCTACTTGTGATGTGCTTAACATTTTGTTGGCCAAAATAGCTACAGGAACAGAACACTGTCGGGCGATTCCCCGCCTATCTACAATCTATTTATCCGTATGTTCTAAGTGGCTAAGAATATGTGTGGTTTATACAGTTAACTTAGGAACCAACATGTAGGGACCAACTCTAACAACGATGAGAGGCTAGATCTAATAAATCTAAAATCGTGTTAGGAAAACAAAAACATGGGCAACGTGGGGTATTCTCTGTTGTCCAGAACAACAGAGCACACAGAGTCATTGAAATCTGTGGAGTGCTCTGGAAAAAAAAAAAAAAGATATTTTGGATAATGAAAAATCATCACATGAGGAGAACATTCTGAAAACCCTTCTCTTCCAAAGTGGTATTCAATATCCTCAAATTGTGAATATCTGAATCTATCGTGAGCTCAGTTCTCTGTTGCCCCATCTCCATTTTTTTTTTTTTTTCGCATTTTAAGAAAATTGATGTTTTATGTTCATCAACTGTTTTGCACATAGGAGATCTGACAAGAATGATTTTCAAAATCTATCTGCTTGGGCAAGTGATCAATTAAATAATTACATTATATGACAGATTTACCATCCCTCTTTCTTGTGACATATATTGTGTCCAAATAGCCCAAATGTAGAGATAGAGCAACATTAACAAAGAACTGAGCTCGCGCTATGTAGATCACGGAAAACTTTTCGTAACTCAGATAAGTGGTAAAATACAGGATAAAATAATATCGACCTTTAATGAAGAGCATTTACTTCAAATTTGAATATTCTCGCTTTGGAATTCGTTTGACCAGAGCCACATATATAAAGTAAATGAAAGAACAACACGGCTTCGGCTTTGTAGACTGCTAGCCAGAATAAGCCCAGAAAGGCAAAATTTCTGACGTTTACCAGTGTAAGACACATAATCATATTTTTCATTCCTAGGTAAAAACTTAGTCTTGATTTATCTTATCCTAATTGGAACAGTCACCCTAACAAGACTATCAGTTTTCTGAGAACAAGCAGGCCACTTACAACATAATCATAAAATTAACACACTTCTTGTTAACTGGTGTGGATTATAGAGTCACAGAATATATTTTTGGACTGTATTAAAATCGAAAAGATGGATTTAGTACAATTTTTAACAATAAATCGCAACTGAACTTTGTCTTTTGTTTGTTTTTCTAAAGCCTTTCAATTCTAAAAATGTAGGATTCTCTTGGCTTTAAAATACTGCCGTTATTGCTGAGAGTTTTGGGGGTAAAAATTTGGAAAGTTTGCCCGGACAGCGGCATTCCGCCTACTCTTCATCGATGTTGAACTGCCAAGGGTTCTTACGGGACCTCCGGTATGTATTCGCCCTTATCCGAGAAGGCTAGACGTCCGACTTCCCAACCCAGTGGAAGCCATGGGACTGTTGATCATTGAAAAATGCAGTTTTTTTTTGTTTTCGTATCCTTCCATTCCCCGATGGACTACCGGCGAGTCGATCCAGGCCACAACCTCAATGGCGTGAATTGTTTTCACCACGAAGCAGAAGCCAACCACAGAGTCACGGTGACCCCCGATGAACCTTGCCAATTTTAATGATTTAGTTATGTAGTTCTGCACGATATTCTCATCAACAAAAACAGCGATTGCATCATGTAGGGGCCAGTGACAAGACAATGTAAAGATATAAAGACATTCATAGTAAATGGGTGTTGTGACGACACTTTGTTTTACTTTTCCGAACATAATAATTATGTTTACTTGCTACACATTTCCCCAGCAAGCTAATATCTCCATAACTTTTCAGTCTAACACTGAAGGATTGCGGTCGGTTCTAAATGTCTCCACAGTTTGATAGCAAGAAATGTTTTGGGAAGACATTTGAAATTTGAATATTTTGTCCGGACAGCGGCGACTTCATTTACTCTTAACGTGCTTAAAGTACACACTGGACTTCCTAAATATGTTTGCCTTAGCCGAGTCCCTAAGAGGTAAAAAAAACTGTTTTACACTCCTCTGTGGGTTCGAACCCGCGACGTAAGTTTTTCATCTAGAAGCAATCTGTCTAATCCCTAAGGCAGGGCGTCCCCATAGCTAACCTCTCCCTTTACCTCTTCCAGAGTATTATAACTAATAGGAGAGAGTATTTATATAGCGCTTATCCTCGTAATTACAGGCTCTAAGCGCCTTACAATCTATTATTACCCCAACAGACCTTAGAGGACACTCTTCGTGGGAAGCATACAAGGCGGCTACCTGTTAGGCGCTCAAATCCTTATCAGTCTAACAATAGCAATCATTGTCTATAGTCGGGTACCGATTCAAACCTGGGTGGAATCAGGAAATGTGCGTAAATTGCCTTTCCCAGGGACAAAATGTCGGCACCCGTCAGGATTCGAACTCGGAAGTTCAGATGCCGAGACCGACGCTCAACCGCTAGGCCACGACACCACACCCACATGTTTCTCTTTCACTCGTTCTGCCCTTCGGACTACGTTCTAATGTTTCTGGTTCGGTCACACACATCTCACATTCCTTCTCTCGCTCCTTTTCTATCTACATAACACACCACTTAGGATCAAGTGGCTGATTCTATTATTAGCCCGTTTGCTCGAAACAATTGAAAAAAGAGAACGCTTTGTCCTCATTTCCCTGTCGATGTTGAGAAGAAAGGGAATATGTGGAAACTCGTTTGTATGTCCAGTTCATGAATCTATGAGGACAAATCAGTCGAAAATGAAAACGTACTAAACCTGTCAAATACGTAGACAGGCAAAAAAAAAAAAAAAAACGGACAGGCGAGAGGACAGAAACGTAGATGGACAAATAATCAGACAGACAGACAGATAGATAGATAGATAGATAGATAGATAGATAGATAGATAGATAGATAGATAGATAGATAGAT
>JBCAUA010093138.1:0-10451 GCA_038406235.1 Peronia verruculata
GTATGTATGTATGTATGTATGTATGTATGTATGTATGTATGTATGTATGTATATATGTATGTATGTATGTATGTATGATACTATTTGTGTTTTGGGAAATAAGAACTTGAAGTTTGTATGTATGTATGTATGCATGTTTGAATGTATGGACTGATGGATGGATGGATGGATAGATGGATGGGTGGATGGATGGATGGATGGATGGATGGATGGATGGATGGATGCATGGATGGATCAGTGGATGGATGGATGGATGGACGGACGGACGGACTTGCCTTGCGGCTTGCTTTATTCTCACATTTTTCCCAAAGCACCTTCATATCTAAAAAATTATAATATAAACCTAGTTCCCCTTACAAAAGGCCAAACTGTTTTGAAAGCCTTTGGAGACGTTTAACATGGACAGAAAAACATGACGAATTACTTGAAGCTGAACACAGAAAAGGACAAAGAGCCCCTGCTGCATGAGAAATGTTTGGTCATTTCAAGCAGCTTATACTAAAGTATACTATTAAACTGGAGTGCGGACTCGTGACGCCATGCGTGCCGAGTGTGGAGCCATACCAGTGGAGGCAAGACACCTAGTTAACGCCGTTGTTATTATGTTACTACGTGTTCATGAACGACGTTCACATTGCCATTATTATGTCATAATTGCAAGTCTGTTTTATTCTATCCTTGCTGTAGCTCTTGATTAAAAAAAAAATGAATCCGTTTGTTTACAAAAAAATATTTACTAGATCAGAATAGTGACTTGAATCCGTGCGTGGTGAAGAACACTAAGCATAGGAAAATAGCAACGCCTCCAGGGGCATGGCGTTCACTGTTGGCACGCGAGGTACAAGTTGTTTTGTTAAGGTGGCGTCATGAGTCCGTACTCCAGTATAAATAGTATAAGCTCCTGGGTCACTTCTACATAAACTTTCAGAGACACTGTTTTCTGGTCTTAGGACACTCGACTTGTTCAGAGGACAGTATAGATCTAGTTGCATTATTTCTGTGTCTGATTACCCGTTAGATAGTCAGCTGGTCGACCTTTAAAAGATTGTCCACATCAAACTATTATTTGTCAGTGGTTCCCAACTTCTTTTCAATCACGACCCCCTATTTGAAAGCTACCTCCTACATCAGCTGTTTAGTCTGTATGTTTGTACTTTTTATCATGGAGAATAAAAGAATCAGTGAAATAAAAACAAATACAAATATTTAATAGCATAAAAAGGTGACTGGTGAGTTGAAATTAAAGTCTATCCCCAAGATTTTTACAAAGGCTCCGAGCCCCCTCCCCCCACCCCCAACCAGTCATGGTTCCCGATCCTCTCAGTGGTCGCGACCCACAGGTTGGGAATCCTGGTCTAGGATTTACCAATAGGGTTTATGCCTATTGAAAAATAACGAATGTAACCATCAACAAACATGCAAATATAATTAATAAAGTTTGATAAAACAAATGGCAGATCAATTGTCAACAGACACATTATTACTCAACTTTAGTTCAGACAATAAACTATCGCACTTGGTAGTTTCTTGTGATAATTCCACAAACAGGCGGTGGAGAATTGAAGTATTGACGTATCAGATAAATAGAAGGTTAGGATGACACTGAGCCACCTTGGCGCATTAATCTCTGCTCCCCATCTGTAACTTCATCCCCGAGTCTAACCGGGCCAATGGAAGAAAGAAACAATTGGCACGGAAAGAGGCCAATCTCGAGGGCATCAAGTGGACAGAATGAAATGATGTTCTTTTGGGAAAGCTGAGTGATAGATAGCTTTGAACATAAGAGATATAGCCAAGCTCTTTCACCGCATCAATCGACCTTCGAATAAGACTTGACACAGATATTACGTCAAACATTATCTATTTATGTGAATGAACGAAAAGAAAGACAATTTAGTGTTGGTACCGTAGATGACTTTAGCTTTGATGGTCCATCTAAAGATATTTCTGACAAAATTGTCGTACCATTCAAAAGTGTTAAACTTCTGATTTCTTTACCTGCCAGAACATTATTGTCGTGCTTCTAAGTTGCTTGCTATCATAATGTTTTGCATATTTACTATCCTTGAATGGGGGTTTAATGGGGTGAGAATTAAAATTCCTTAACTAGATTAACTCTAATGTAATACGATTGTTACCCAAGACAGAATTTTCTTGGCCAAACTCATTTCTGTGAAATGTCTTTACCTTTCGTCCTCGGCAGTAGAGTATGAAACACTCCTGTTGCTGCCTTGTTTGCTGCAACCAAAGATAGATGGCAATAAATAAAATAGAAGGATGACTCTTCAGGGACTATTGATACTAGACGTTTAACATGAGGAGCTACTTGCTTCCATCATTTACAAGAGGAAAAAAATAGCAAGGCTGGCTATGATCCATGATTCTGGTCAAGAATACTGCCCATTCATTTTCATCTACTTAATGCATGAAATATCGCTCACATTGCTTAATTTAGAGATAGAAGGTTTTTTTTTATGCTGTTTGTTTGTTTGTTTGTTTTAAGTCATTGTAGGAAACTATAAACTGTAATGGTCCTTTAACTCTGTTCTTTACGAAAGAATTACTTTTCTCCCTGAACTACCTGACGCACGAATACAAAATATCTCGAACATGTTCATCAAAAGTTCTGGAATGGGCGAGAAATAAATGACCTTTTGAGCTGGGAAGGACGTGATGTTCAACGTAATCATGGGAAGAACCTTTCCTGATACCTGTGAAGATCAGGCCGGCCTTTCATCATGGCGTCCACACCTGACGCCGAGATAACGTCTACGATGAGTTTCTCTCATCAGGCGTCAGCTGAACATGGGGGTGGGAACATTCCAGAGCTGATGGGCCATCAAACACGATACCCGTTAACATGTGAAATGGCATAAGTGGAAAATTATGACGGGCTTGCCACAACGTGGGTTATTTTATCACCATAGCACGGACATCGGTGGTAGAGGAATACATTATAGTTATAGGCAGGGAGCAAACAAAGCAAGTGAGTTAAATTGCCGTGACTTCCAAAATCAGCTAAGAGTCAGAATAGCCAATCATTCTTGTTTTCTTCTCTCTCTCTCTCTCTCTCTGTGTGTGTGTGTGTGTGTGTGTATGTGTGTGTGTGTGTGTGTGCGTGTGTGTGTGTCTGTTTACACTTCGTGGGCACGGCGCCTCTTCGTCGATATACTTTCATTGATGTAAGTTTTTATGCTACAACCTTTAAAAGATTGTTCATAAAACATATCTCCTTTTATGTGGCAGCAATTGATCTTCGCCGGCCTTTAAAAAGATTTAAATTTTTTGGTATTGTCTCAGTGCGTTTTGCTAAAACATCTATACCCATGAATTTCATCTATGTCACTTTCATAAGTGGTTATTATAGAAAGTGAAAAGAGCATGCGAGACAGGGAACAGAACTGCAACATCATTATCACACCTTATCATTATCACACTGAGACTGGAAGTCGCAGCATAGACGTCTGGGACAGATGAGAACGTGGGAGATGGAGAATCAATAACGCAGACCTCAAGCCGCAGGGCACGAGATGATGATGAAAGCTTAGACAGTGGTGGAACAGATCCATAAGCTAAGGAATCTGACCTGTTGTGTCTCAGGCAAAGAAATAACATTTAACCGAATGAGATGTTAAACTCTAGTGAGTGATAACTCGAGGTGCATTTGATTTATTGCACTCTGGTTGTTGGAAGATAACGTGAACTCTTATGCTCGGTGATATTTATTTTATGCAGCAATTCCCACAAAACACTATGTCCAAAACAATGCTCCAATTTATTTATTACCCATACATTCATTTTTTTTTTATTATTATTTTTTAAATTGTTTATTTGCTTTGTTTTGTTTTATATTCTATAAGATTTACGCTAATATTCAATAGCAGGTTATGTGTTCGTTCGTTTCTTTGTTTGTCTGTTTTTGCTCACGTTTCCCCCTTCCCCACCCCTCACTCGCCTCCACCCACACACCTCTAGTTCATCAATTTTTAAGAATCTGAAAAACAAATGTGAGAAAATTAATATATAGGAAAGAACTTACAAGACTGTAATACATTTAAGTTATTTGTTTCTTTCACACTGTGCTATAGAACAATATGGTGAGCTGAGCTTAGCAAACACTGTCCCGCTCCAACCTTCACAACTAGTAAACAATGGGCTGTTGATTTATCCCCTGATCTGTTTGAAAGATAGCAAGGGAGGAACTAGGGGATCACAGCTCAGTATCTGTAATATCACGACGAATCTGTTGACAAGTCTAGAGGATCAGAATCTGGCCTCTCTAATTCCTCTGGGGATACGTCTAAGCTGTTCATATATAAGAATCTAAAACACAAATCTGTACATTAAAAAAAATGTATGTATCATAATATTATCTGATGTAAGGAAATTAAACCTAGTAACGATACAATAAAGTGAACTTCAATTTTCTTATGTGATATAGCTTAAGTGTGTATCTCTAATGTTACAGCGGCGATTTGCCACACCTCTTATTTCTTTCTTTAGTTTATTTACAATTATTTACAAACACTTGGTCCTAGTCAGTTTTTGCTACAGGATTTGCAAACTAGGAGACGGAGGCAACTGCAGACTCACCATGAAGGTCAAATATATTAACATACAACACTGTGTATGTTAACAGACTATTGAAATACTTCAAATCACAAAGATCTTTAATTACCATATCAATGTTCAAATGGTAAGTCTCCCAAAGCCGTGCCTCGTATTCTTTAGTTCATGCCTATTTGGTGCACGGCAATGCAATGGCACGAATGCTGCTGCTTTCGGTCCAAGAGCGATGGCAATGATGGGACAGGGGAATTACAGTGAAGTCCAACGAGACTGGCATAGTAAGTGGGATTTTCTCACTGGACAAATGGCATCTAGCAGCTTGGGCGCGGCGAAACTGTGGGCGCGGCATGTAATAAACGACTGATCCCTTTCTAATCAACTCCTCCTGCTTCGATGTGCCTGGACAGTAGGAAGTGTGGGCGGCTGGATACGGATGAGCAGGGTGAGGGTTGAGAGACTGAAAAACAACACAGTGAGACTGCCCAAACTGAGGTGGAGATTTCGTACTTAATTTGAATTTGCCTTCTTTCGGTTGTCAAGGTGAGGAGATGTCGCTGCCGAACAGAGGTCTATTAAGTGAGTGAGTGAGTGAGTGAGTGAATGTGAGTGAGTGAGTGAGTGAGTGAGTGAGTGACACTTTGTCATATGCAACATGTATTTTATCCACTGCTTATCTTGACAGAAATTTCCTCTGTCGATCATTTCTGTCATGGCCTACCACGCGAATTAATTGTCTTGTTTGTATCATAAATCAGCTTTTGATAATTGCAGTATCAGCCTTGGTCTTGATTGATTGATTGATTAATTCCGTCACAACAGAGGCAATACGGGCAAGAATGCATGGCTGGCACTGCTTGGCACACAAAAAGAAATGAGTTATTGCTGTTTATAAGAGACAGTGTTTGTTATCGAAACTTAGCCATCAGGCCTGGTGTGTGTTAATATTCAAAACTGGAATCATTATTAAAAACCTTACAATTTTCAGTATTTGTCGCTAGAACCGAGGCGTGTATTGTGAAACTTGTCTGCATTTTGGCTTTTGAAAACCGATAATGTAGGCTAGAATATGATGTAATAAACACTTTTTTTAAAAAATTATTATTATAACTGTGATCAATGATTCAGGCTTATAGAGGAATGTAATGGTCCGTGTTTGTAGCAGATCGGCCTCCTGGGGGAGGGGGGGAGGGAATCTATTACTGCAGCATTGTTTCATAGAACAAATTTATAGAACAAAACAGTGCGTGTACCAGGTATGGAGTCTTCGCTTTATTTGTTTGTTGTTCTTACTGCTTTTGACTTCACCTCATGCAAAGTAAGTGGCACATGAAACATTTGTTAATTCAGTTAAAACCATTCTGCAAGTACAACGAAAGTGACTTTGTCTTCTTCACTGCCACAGATCAATATTCATTAATTTTCCCCGCAAGTTCCATCATCCCGAGTAAATTTCAGTGACTGTCAACATTGATACCCACCAGACATGGCTTCCATTGGTAAGGGAAAATGCCAACTATGAATGTTGTTGTTCCGAAGAATGGCTTTTCTTCCCATACAACACGGCAAGACCGAACCATTGTAATTATGAGAGATAAACAAGTAGAAGAGACAGAAAATGACCGAATATAAAAGAGAAGACCATCGACACGACTAGTCTCAGCACGTTACTCACGATAACGGCAAAATCACGAGCACTGTCTCACGCGTCGGCAAACAAACAAAATCCTCTCCCCTGCGCGCCAGTTCTTTTTTTGTCCTAATGATTAAAATGAACTAGACCAACCTCGCTGGCTTAACCTGCTGGGACCCTCGACCAGCTCAAGTCCACCCTAAAGCCAACATATAGGTGCGACAAGCGGGTGACGAGTGTTCATGATAGACCCAGTCGCCTAAATAGACACTTCCAAAAGAAAAACAACAACGAAAAAGGAGTCGTTGAATTGGCGAGTGAACATTTTGAGCTTTTTGAATAGTGCAATGTTTTTTCAATCACCGACACTGATCATCAGACGCGTATTCAACTGGACTCCAAGGTCTTCCATTTCCAGTGAACAAGAACTAAACCGAAGAAAATGAAAAGACGATAGTAAAAGAATTCGTGTAATTTTTCTCATTTCAAATCAAAAGAGGGGGTTTCTCAATGAAAGAGAACCCTGGAATGCTCTCACTCAGTGGAATGTGCTCACGTCTTTATCTCTTGTTACGGATTATTAGTAAAAGAGAACCCAGAATGTTCAAAAGCCTTTTCAACATTGAATTCTCTATGGCAGGGATAATTGAAAACAATCCTCCACACCCATAGTCTTTTTCCTGCTCCTGTAATTCGTTGTCTCCGAGGTTGAAAGCAGTTTCACGAAAAGGTTCATTGAGCTTCATACTCGCAGAGTTCAAGTCGAGTATTAGGTCTGCATCTAGAAATAAGAAAGCTGAGAGCTATGATGACAGTCCTCTTTTCAATTGCTGTATTTTTAGAGAGTAATTTAAAACTGTCAGTGATAATTGATTTGTTGCTTAGATGTTGCACTTGACATCTGGTTATTATGTGAGATATTAATATGATTTCACAAAGCATTGCGCCTGGAATAAAGCTACTCAAGTGGGGCGTTATACCCATTCCATGATTCTTATACTTTGGTATAATGGATTTAATTATAAACGCCTTTGTAGTCAGAGATTTGATCAAGTGGTAGCGGAAATTATGTTACAAAAGATTATGCAAAATATATCAGTCATAACCACATTGAAACATGGATAGTTACTCCTGCTGTGCCCATTGCCATGGTCATCACAGTTTTTGGCTGTATTTCGTAAACTGAAAAAAAACAACAACAACAACAACCAGTCCTCCACAATGTAAATAAGGGGAAAAAAAAGCTGAGTTAAGTGTCTCTATCATGTGATATCCCACAATGTCAAACACAGAAAGCGGTTCACTCACTATTGTCACGTGACCACGAAAGATTCACAACACATCCATTCTTCAAAACCCATGTCAGTAGCTACTGGCGCATTACAGCCACCGTGGTTGTTACATCATGCATTGAGTATTATACTTAAATTCTTAATCCTGTAAGTGCCAAGCTTTTGGCACAGACACCCGCCGTCTTTTCTCTTTGAAAACCAATGACACATTGTGAGTAATGGCATGCCGAATAGTAGAATATTTCCAAGGCCTATGTTTCCACTGACCAAAGCTTGCAAGAGTTTGATTCCATTTGAGAACTGTTTAAATCTTAGGATTGCAAACATTAGGGGGATCTGTCAGGTGGAACTTGAAGAGGTCTTGTTTTGTTAATGTCGGTCATGGAGTCATATTCTCTTAATCGATTATGATGACTGGTGATCGGTTATGTTGTCGGTCATGATCGACCGCGAGAGAATTAATTATAGCTAAACAATACGTCCTCGGTGACACACGTCACCCTTCCTACCTCCCTTTCCCTCCTATGCCAGTATCAACTTCCGTTACAAAAAAAAAAAGTATCACTGATCCGCCAAGAGCTGAGCTGTATTCACCGTTTAACCCTAGTAGTGTCAAGGGGACGATTTGCCGCAACCTTTTTTATACATTGCATATTACATGTAATTAAGTTTAAGTTAGCTACAAATCAGTCTCATACAATCATGTATTCCCACTTGTTGTCTCACTGTTATTTCTTGAATATGCGTCCATATCATAATAGAAATGTTGCATACTATTTCTTCTGGCGCTTTTATGGTTAAGGATACTGGAGTGGTCGACTTGGATTCGCTCGGCGCAATTCTGTATTACATGATTCCCAAATCCCCCCCCCCCCCCACCCTCTACCCCTTAACCCTCCTTCAACCCCTTCCCCCGTGAAAACTCCGTTGAATAAACGACTGAAAAAGACCATGAGGTATTTGTCAAATTATCGTAGTATCTTTAAAAATAAGTTCAGTTATAGGAAACAGACTATTCTTGAGCATGGATGTCTGTTTTTTTTTTTTTTTTGGACCAACCTCACCCATCACAGAGTTCTGCCGTTTGTGTTATAGTTTGACACATGGTTATGTCCTTCCCAAATTAGTAACTGGTGAGATGGTTGCCACTTTGATGAGAGTTATAAGGTAATATTATGCAACAGACTGCAATAGAACTCGACGCCCGATCCATCTGTATAGTCAGATTTGTGAAATACTGAGTTTCACACCCTAAATTTTCTTAATCTAGGTCCCCGGTCAAAGGCCTAGTGAGCGAAACTCAGGCTGAGTGTGGGTGGTGGCATCTTCTTGTTTTTGGTCACAATAGACTAAGGTCAAGGCCATAACCTATAACCATAACCGATGTGACGTCATAAATGACAAAGAATGAAATATTTAACCAATAGGATAATCGATCAGCGACGGCCATGGGAGGCGATTAACCGTTAACCGTCGGTCACGAACATTGTCGGTCATGCACAGGCCTGACAGAAAGGATGTGTAGGAAGGCAGAAGCAGATCAGAGTGGCGGGAAAAGTAAAAACAAAAGTGAAAAACAGAAGATCTGAAGAGGGAGGAGCAAGAGACAGATGCCAGTGTTTTCTCTGGTCTGTAGACACCATACCGATAGTGGCAGAATCAATCACAAAAGCTTTCCATTGCCACTCATGACACATTAACCAAGGGTCATTACATACCCCACATTTGTTGTAATTTTGTTCCATTACTTGTTATGAGTAGGCGATCGCTCTTTTTGCCTATTTCCGCTTTTCCTCGGTTGATCTGTCCCCACCCCCCTCGCGCGAGGGCTTCCTATCTCTATTCGCTGATCGTCCATTATTCCCCTGCCATACCCTCCCTCCTCCGCGCTCTCCTTCTATTCTTTTCCCCTCCTATGCTTCCATTCTTTTTTTTTTCTGTATCTTTATCTTTCGTTTCTTTCTTTCTTTGGTAGCGGATCGTCTAGCATTCCCTTGTGGGAAAATTCTCTGGCACTGACATCCAAAAGCGTATGTTAGGGACTATATTAGAAAGTAAGGCAGTTTGAACAGGGTCACGCCAAGAAGTGTGACAAACTTTTGCAGGTGGATAGAATTTTCCCAAATTTTGCAAAACTCAAGATCTACTCCTTTCGTTAACTAGATCTAGATCTAGATAGACTATCGCTACATTGGGCATTCATCACAATATATTTTGTAAAGCGTCACTATATCCTCCCCCCCCCCCCCTCCTCCCTCGGTCCCTTGATGCTAAACGCACGCCCTTGGGACCGATCCAGAAAAACCAAGCGCTGCTTGAAATTTTTGCGACCGATCCTGCGATATGATATTTCCTTTAAGTTGTCGCTAGGCAAAGGATATATTTTTGAGAATTAAAATACAAATTCTGTGATCGAATTAAAATACTAAGTGCATTCGTAATCAGTGTATGGAAAAAATTAATTAAAACAAACTGTGGAATGTTTTTTTCAGTTTGAGGCCTACAATATTCAGGAGGTGAGTATAGAATTAGGTCAACTCATCTGTTCTCAAGTACTTTTTGAAGTCGCGTGGGTGAAAGCAAAATTCATTCCGTTCATATGCGTGTGTGTATGTACGTTTTTATCAACCATTTCTTCGCCCGAGTCGTTATTTTTCGAGTTATTTTGTCTTGAATTGCAGTCAAACATAGAGCCAGCACTGCATCTAAAACTTCCTCCGTCGTTTTTCACGAACACATGAACCCACTACCAGAATCTGCGTGTACATGTACAAGTAGGTTTGCATACAATCTAGCAGTAAACAATTGCACATAAACAACACATGCCATGGTCGACAAACAGAACCGCCACGTGGAATTTGCGATTCTCCTCGCTAACGACGAGAACGTAAGCTTTGACCCCTGGAGCGTCACTTTCGGAAATTCCCGGAGGGTGCCGTGTGCAAATCTAACCGTTGTTT
>JBCAUA010093180.1:0-10450 GCA_038406235.1 Peronia verruculata
ATAGATAGATAGATAGATAGATAGATAGATAGATAGATAGATAGATAGATAGATAGATAGATAGATAGATAGAGCTAATTGTTAATATACACCCTGACATCGGTACGTAATCAGGTCTCTTCTCAAATTTCCATTTTGTTTTGTTTAACTTAATAAAAAGAAAAGGAAAAAAAATAATAATAAAAGCGTGTTAAAGAATGTGTCAATTTCATGTTTTGATTGTTGTATTTTAATATCCAAGGGGTATCGTACTGGGCTGGCGTTGATAACTGTAAAATCATTTTGGAACAGAGCCTGTAGCACACAAAAATAAAGTGAAAGGCAAACAGATAGACGGACTGATGGCAAAGAAATCCAAATAAATTAAAGTGCTTTAAAAAAAATGTTATCATCAGGATGTTTTCAGCAAAGACAGAGAGTGTGATTTGTTAATGATAGATTGAAGATCCGAAGCCACTTTTTAACTTACCGACCCTGTGTTAAGGACATGGGGCATTCAGTTCGTTTATTTTCTCTGTTGAATCATTACAGCTACTTTTTGTAATTGCCTCTGACCCCGTGTATTACGGTTGTCGCCCTCGATCAGTCAGGTAACACTCAAAAAGAAAAAAAGATAGAAATTTGCAAAATTCTCAAAACTTTTTGTTTTCCCATAATCACTATCCAATTTTAGCACTTCACAAATTTGCAGTTTTTAGGAATTAGAGAGAAACAACCATCTGCATGATAACTTTTGGGTTCTACAGCAGTTCCAAGTTAAGAGAATCTTCCATAAGCTGTGTATTGGAGGATACCCAAGGCTTTTTATCGCAGTGCGTAAGATTCCTCGACCGTTCATAAAAACATCAAATTGGAGCGAAATAGTTGTCATAGCTGAGAGTGATGGCAGGGATTGAAATGTTTGACACGAGCAGCAGTAAAATACGAAGGTGGCCAGAGAGGAGAAAAAACGATAAAAACAACTTAGAAGGACACTCAGAAAAGGCAGATGTCACGTGTTTCAGAGGCTGATTTAAGTCAAGTGAGATACCTTTCTCATAGTCAGGTTTTCTACAACAGAAAGCCAGTCCAGGGGAAAGAAAAATTAATGTATTCGTTAAGTTATGCTAGTCTTGAATTATATCGTTATTGAGATGGTAGAGAATCCTAATCTAGACCGGCCATTGCTTGAACTTAAGAGTTCATCTCTTTCTGAGATAGCTAGACAGATAGTTGATAAGAATAAGTCTGGGTTTGACAAGGACAATAACACCACTATCGGGAATAAAATGATAAGATTCAAAAACTGATTTTAATTTTTCATGGAAATTGCAAACTTGTAATTGATATGATAATAGAGTGTAAATCGAGACGAAAGTGTCTCACAGAGCTATCAGAAATTATTCACCAACTGGTCTTACCACATTGTTACAAATTATAATATTATTCCACATTGTTATTGTTTATTATATCATGGCGTTATATTTTCCTTCATTGGCAACGGCCGAGTTATCCCGAAGAAAGAGTTAGGCTCTGCAGGTGCGTTAATGTCTGAGAAGCTCAATTTTTGTAGGGAACGTTCTCGGACGGTGTGGACACTGGACACCGAATATCGTTAAAATTACTATCAGCACAAAAATAAACTGTTCATGAGGTATTATGGGGGACTTTTTTTCACAACATTTATTAAACCGTAATGCTAAATCATGGGCTTGTGTACAGTACAGGATTACTTATCAGTACATAGAACGCAGTAGATTTAGCGTTTCTAAAGAAATCCCTCTACACTGACTTAACAAGTCAACAAACAGAGGCCGTTGTGTTCTTCTTCGATAACAATTTTCAGAACTAGACTTCTTAAGAAAAAGAAAATCAGTTATTTCTAGACTTTTTTTTCTCATTGAAAGAGCTATCATGCGTCAAGCAAAACTGTGTGACATCCATACTTTCTATACTGAGGCAAAGGTCCCTAGACAGATGTTAGTGCCCTAACAACACACTTGACTTGAACCGCACAGTACTCATCAAAACACTGTTTTTTCATGCCGTCTGAATTTCATTATATTTTTGCTCATTACCAGCAAGTATAAGAAGTTTATCTACTGGGTATTGGTAAAAGATTTGTTACAAATTCGTCGAGTGAAATAAGTTGCACATGACAGAGAGGCACAGTTTCTAGTTCGTGATCACGTGGTGCTATAACCCTGGTACGCATACTCTATATTTGCAGAGTTAACACAAAAGTTGTATTTCACTTGTAGTCCATGGCAGTTTTTTTTTAGTTCAAGGTAGTAACAAAAATATAGATCTGTGTTGTATCAGAAATGGTCGATTTGTTTCAGCATGCCATAGACAAGTGATCCAGGTTAAAACACCAACATAGGCAGCAACTTTGGCCTTTGTAGGATACGAAAAGAATTCTGAGGGAGTAAAAAAATCAATAAACATAGAAAAAAGTAAACAATCGAACAAACAAACAAATAAAGGAACACACAAATAAACAAACAAAAAGAAAACAAGACAAACAAACAACAACTTACAGCAATTTTTTATTCAAAATAGAATTAATGATTCTGAACACTGCTGTCAAAGGGAACGGATTTAACCCAAGGGAGACAACAGTGAGAATTTAGAGATCTGAATAGTCACTACTTTTCATTTACAGTCTTTGTCTCTCGCCTTGGCAGCACCACAAAATATACAATATAGACGATCAGAAACGTTGACATTCACACACTGACGCCTGGTCTGGGACACATTTAGATCAGTAGAAACTAAACCAATGTTTGAAAGCGGAAAAAACATTATTATTTCACTGCATTTGAATGTTTACATATGGCTGTCCCATCTCTCCGCCGTGCAGAAAGAGCTCTCCTATCACCAAATAATGAAGATTTAACTGAGAAACGCCCAATGTCACTGTAGTGTTTTTGAAAAGTAACGGTGACACAGAAATATACACGGTAAACTCACAAGTTTGCCTGACTAGAAAAAATTCTCCCAGATGAAGAATGGTTAGAAGGATATTGCTGATAGTGGTATACAGGTGAATTGAACCAATGCAAGTTGACAAAGCATATAGAAAATTCTCCCCGATACTGCGTAAAACTCTATCGATCAACATGGTTGACATGATACACTGAAAAAACGTGCGGCAGGTCCACATTATTGTGGTCAGTGACATGTCATCTGTGTCCTTCTGCATTCTAAATTAGTCTAAATTTTGGCATCAAGTTTTTGGCATCTAAAAAGAAAACAAGCTGGAGACAGCTCCACAGACAGCTTCCTTTCTAAATTACCAGCCCATATTCTTTTATTTCAATCCATTGTTCATTTTAAGACTAATGAAAGCAAGGGTTGTGCATCATAAAAGTGGCAGTGTATCCTCTTTCAGTTTCTCTTCCATTAATTACCATCGTTCATCTCAAAGCTCCCAAAGTTTAACTTGTCACCGTCTGGACAGACAATCAAAGTTATTTGACAAACAGATGCAGATGTTTTATTCCTTTTGCCTTCTTTTTATAAATAACATAATAAAAAGGGAGAAGAATCCATATGAAAATTGAAATAACTTCTTGCACATACCAGGTTTAAAAAAAACTAGCTAGCTTGATAGCAGGAAAACAGTCATGCTACACCACACTGGTTTCCATGGCCTTGTTCACTCTGTGTGACATTAGTCTCAGTTCGTGGCAGGGCAGTATTCAACTCTTATCTATGAGATCAGTCAGTACGTTCTACATACGTCTTTGAACTTTCTGATGGAGGTTATCTGGTGATCAATCATCTACTTAATTAAACAAGCAGGTTAATGTAATATTTCCAGCAGAAAAAATAGAGGTCATATCAGACAGAGATTAGAACCCTCCCCCCCCCCCCCTTTTCCGCCTCCAAAGTGTTTGCGTTTTTTTTTTTTTTTAAATTTCATTTTTTCCCCTAGTTTTCTCAGGAAAGTCGGAGAGATATTTCGAAAATAAAGCCATTAAATATTCGGAGAGCAAAATTCGTCGTTTGAGTAAACTTGCATTTGTACATAATCGTTTCAGCATCGTTTGAACACTCATCAAAGGGGTTAATCTTTCTTTGTCTATAAGTTGTTCAATTATGGTTAGATTGAGCCTCCATCCTGTATGTTGGTCGAACCTCGGTCACTCGGTTAGAATTCAAGCTTGATGTTTGATGTTTTAATAGCAAATTGAAGGAAAGACCGCAAATATTACGAAGTTTATTTAATGGTGGCCGTGAGTATTTCAGAGAAAGAGGGGGGAAAAAAATCAAATAGAAGATTTGAGTTCAGTTATTTGTTCAGCGAGATGATTTTTCTCTGTAAAACGTGTCTGTTCACATTAAACATTGTCCTTTGAAGATCTCAGTATGTACAAAGATGATAGTTAAATATTCAAAGACATTGATCATAAAAATGGCAAAGTAATTTTGTTAAAATCGCTTCAATTATCTCTATCAGTGATCCGTAATCGCCTATCTCAGCACAGAACTGTCTCCTCGTAAATTTCGGGAGTTCAATAAGCTGCTCAAGTTTTCGCACTCTTATTAAAGTTTGCAAAGGTTCACATTACCACAAGTCTGACAAGTTCGCACTGCAAAGTGCTGAAATTACTGAACGAGTAGTAAAGAACTGACACAGTCTTCTCACCCTCGCTAGTGCAATCCCTCCTTCCTCCCCTCTCCTTCCCTCAAAGATCAAACTGAGTTCAGAGTGATCGCCCCTTTAAGTCAGACCTAAAACAGCTTCAAATTAATCTTAATAACACTTGCAGCAGTAATTTCTCTGAAGTGGCAAGTTGGGGAACACGGTGAATGGTTCTACTGTGTCAATATTTACTTGAACAGAATTTATCTTCGGTTGACGAGGTTCTGACACATTGGTTCTTTGTGATTCATTTAGGCCTACAGATTTTTTTTTCTTCCAGCAGTCTGATGCCAATCGATCACCCCAAGCAGAATTACATTTTTTCACTCCATAGAAAGAGAAACACCGGCCTTATGTCTTTATCATTCTTTCTTTCCTCCAGATTTCTGACATGAGATCACAAGGAACGTACATGTAAGCCCTAACGTGGGCACAGCTTACACACACACACACAAGAAATACTAACCTGCTGAAGAAATTGTTTGCTGTTCCAGAGGTCATCTACACACAGAGAACGTGATCACTACTGTCGGCAATCATTTCCTGTCGTGTAGTTCTCTTTTTCTGTCTGTTGCTGACTTCTTCATTTATTCTTTTGAAACATGTAAGTTCATGTTCTCTCTGAATTTTACTGGTTGATCCCAGACTGTCTTTCAAATAGTGGACAAGTGGCTTTATAGCCCCCCCCCCCTTTTTGTTTTCACCTCACTCAGTCAACATCATCATGGGGGACACCGTCCTTCGCAACATCGACTACTATTTCAACTTCAGCGACGGCAACAAGTACGTGGACGCTGACGCCCTCACCGACTACATTCACTGGATCATTGTGTTCATCGCCATCCCAGTGGTTTCCATCCTCGGCATCATCGGCAACTCCTTCAGCATCGTCGTCCTGTACAAACATGGCTTCCAGAAAAGTTCCAACATCCTCCTCTTCACACTAGCCATCTCAGACATCACCTTCATGATCGGAGTCAATGGTCCGCCCAAAGTCATGTACGAGTGGGGCAGGGGCGGCTTCTTGTTTCCGGAAAAGTCGGCCCGAATAATGTATTACTTTTACCATGTGTGCGATGTGCTCAACTGGGGCAGCGGTCCTGCCTCCCTGTGTATACCCGTCCTCATCACAATAGAGCGTTTTGTAGCTGTCTTTTTCCCTCTCAGGTTCCCTTTCATTGTCACCCCTCGTCGCACCTGCATCGCTCTCAGCATCCCCTTCATCTTCTTCTACGGACTCCAAGCCTATGTCCGGGCCTGGTTTCAGTTTGTCTACGTCTTCGATCCTTCCAGGAACGTCACCCTCGGCATGGCCGCTAGATCGTCCCTGTACTGGAACCAGAGGTCCATCTCTGAAGCTATCGAAATCTGTTTCAACGGCATGATCTTGCTGGTTCTTTTCGTCGGCTGCGGCAGTTTAGCTATAGGTCTGAAGATTAAACTGGCCGCCATAAATAGGCTCAAAATGACCAGCAACGCCAATGCCGAGAGGAAAGGTGAGACGGGGACTAGTAGAACCACCAAGACGCTGCTGTGTCTGTGCATATTCTACACCATTGCCTGCGGCTTTGTCACTCTCCCAGCTGTTATTCCTAAACTGATGGTATTCCCACTGTTCATGGACGAGCCCAATTTCCGCTCTGTCAGTGTGTTCACATATCACGTCTTCAAGTTGGCGCTTAGCATTAACGCGTCCTGTAACTTCGTCATCTATGTGGCCATGAACAAAAAGTTCAGAGAAACCTTTCTAGAGCTGGTGTCCCGAAAACGAACATAACCATTGCTCTTGGGCCTAGTGCTGCAAATATGAAACACTGACGTGGAGACAGATATATTGTATTGTATACATCTGTGTGACAGTTTTTAAAGAGTGGTTCCAAAACATCTTTTGTAAATTAAATTTATATAGTCTTTATATATTTGATATTTCCACAACAGACTGGGCATTATCGACTTCACAACAAATATTTCCCTGCCCATCAGAGAACAGTTGTAGGTTCAATAATCTGCCGGTGAGGTATGGGTAGTTATTAGAAAAAAACAACCAAAGGAATACGTAACAAATATAGGCACAAACAATCAAGTACATTCATAAAGATTGAAAAAACAAACAAACAAACAAACTAACAAACAAACACAAACAAACAAATTAACAAACAAGGACAGGAATGAGCATGCCAGGGATGAAGCCTCGTGACCATATTTCTGTGTGTTGAGTTCAAAAGATGCAAGAATGCCAACAGTCCACGGACGAAAAGATCGTGAAGTTGTTGACCTGGCTCTAACCAAAGTAGTGCAGATTTAAGGGAGCATCTTAGATTTATTATACGTCTTGCAAAACAAAACTGATGAAATCTGTTGATATGGATTTGTCAAAATACCACATGAATTTAAATTTCTATTTGAAATTGAAGCCGAACGAGGGTCACTCACTGTTCCTTAACGATGGAGGAGTAGGAATGAATTTCTAGGACTGAAATTTTTACACACTTTTTTTTTTTTAATGAAGACATTTTGATTTTCTCGACGAGTAGCGGAAGAAAACTACGAGTGGCCCATCAACCAAATTACTGAGTTTTGCCTTTTCATTTCAATTCTGGCACTTTGAGGCAGGCACAGTACATATATTATGTATACATATTGTGTGTGTGTGTGTGTGTATGTATGTGTGTGTGTATGTGTGTGTATGTGTGTGTGTGTGTGTGTGTGTGTGTTATTAAGTTGTTATATCGGAGTGCATTTCGACATAATATGGATTCTCTTGTATTCGGCTACTAAAGCATTTTGGCATTACAGTATTTATGTCTACTACCTGTGTCATCTCTGCACTTATTTTTGTTCCTCTTTATCTATTCGTGCACTAGTGCCTAATGTTGTCAATATTGCCGTTCATTGATGGTTCTGTTGTTCATATGTATGGTGTTGCTATAATACCTCAACCTATTTAAATAACTGCTATTTTCTCTTTTTTACAATATTATCGTTTAAGCGTTGTCTGTCCAGCTGTGTGTTTTGTTTATATTGTTGTACAGCCTTAGGCGACGCTGCTCCAGCCGAGAGGGTACCAAGAGAGATACATTAGCCAACGTCAACACTGACGGATGGAAACCTATTATTAATCACGATTACTGGCGTAATCTCTTCTTGTCTCTCATTTCTTGTGTGTTTTACGTTTTCTTAGCAAATGCCGTAACCAAATTTCGCTCATGAGAACATGACAGGCCATGAAAGCCAAAATTTGATACAAAGTGAATCCACTCATTTTCCTTCATTTTCTCTGAATTGTGTAACCATTTGGTTCTACACCATTCCGTCAGCCATGGACCCAGCGACCATCGTTGTGATACTGGCATAGAAAACGGAAATAAGAAAGAAAACGTCGAGGTAAGGTTAGTTTATAATGATATTAATAGGAAAAGAAAACAATGTGGTGAATTGTATCATTTAATCAATCAGGTTATGGAACAGAGAAGAAACGCCTCTCTTATTTCAGAATGGACGTTTCAATCTCTACTTGAGAAAGTTGGATCCAAGACTGAAAAAAATAAATAAATAAAAATGAAGCACTTTCATCGCTTTATCATTTCTATTCATTGCTCAAATTTGATTAATTTCGTGTTTTTCGTGGATGACCTTAAAGCGAATGAATAAAAACAAAGCTACTCTTGTCTGCGGCCTTGAACCTAAAACAAACACTATTCTTGCCTGGACTTTTGGTTGAGAGTGTGTAGCAGTAAAGAAACGTGTAAAAGTAATGCTTGTAACTCAGGAGGACGTGGACAATTTTTATTATGGATAATTATGAGGAGCTGAGAATACTGATAGCGGTTAGCGGGATGGTGGTAAAAACTATATGAACTTAACTACTGCCTATAAACATGAAAGTGTACGTGTGTGTGTGTGTCTGAGAGAGACATTGCTGAACAAGAGTAAATTTAGACGTTTATGTCTTTGATGCATATCTACAATGGAGGCAAGCTCTTCTCAGGGGAACGAAAGCTTACGAAAATGAAAAGCAGAATAGTCATGGCTAAAAGTGTGCAGCAGTTATAGGTTAGAACCAACTTTACAGAGCTTTACATCGAGTGTCCAGAATTTGACGGCCTGTGTGTATTAGTTATTCCATTCAGAACAGTACACAGATGAACTATATTGTCGGACCAGACAAGGCCATCGTGTTTCTAGCTCCACTCGATTCACGGATATTTCCTGTTGCTACACACAAGATTTTGAGGGGCAAGTCGATAAAAATAATGGTTCACTATTTATGGTTGTATTTCCGTGAAAAGAAAATCAAGCAAGAATAATTGGGTCTGGGGAATACGAAATTCACATTTTATTAAAGATTCGATTCACAGCTGCCGAAGCGACGTGCGTAATTTTGTGAGGTAGGCTTAATGGGTGTGGCATATCCTTCTGGATTCCATGTTCTCCTTGGTTTTAGTATAACACTTTGTTAAACAAATACCATGTGGTGATCATTTGCAGAGGGAATTTCAATGAATGTTTCACTTGTCACAAAAGGATGTCTTTTTGGACATAAGTATTTAAACTTATCCTTTTCTAAAGGTTTGCTTTGAGAAGAAACATTGGTCCAATCATTTCGACAGAATGGCGCGTTCAAGACGACAGACAAGTTTTCTTTGAGTCACTTTAAGTTTTATCATCCAATACACCAACATCAAAATGTGTGCGTTTTCCATAGATTTGAATCGCGGGACAGTAACTATTCAGAACATCTCCCACGAAGTCCGTGGGTTCTTTTCTAGTATACAACATATCTTTTATAAATAATGCGTTTGTCATATGAAGATTTTGAGCTTATACGAGCGTAATGTACTGCACAAATGGTTACTCCCTCGTAAAGCACAAAAAACCGGAGACCAATATTTTGATCCCAAATTGGCCAATCGAATGGCCGCCTCTCCTTTGACAACAAGCTATCTCCAGCACAGTTCTGAGGTGTAATATATATCCAAATTATGCACCATTGTGCCCAACTAAGTGTGTACGCCTTGTTTCACATATAGTCGGCCGGATATTCCTGTATCAATCCACTTTATTTCTTCCACAACAGTAGGTGAGCATTTCTCGGAACTGAGACCATACACCGGAAACCATGGATGAGTCAGTTGTCACACGTGCCGCACTAATAATTATTATGGCTATCATTCAATGACGCTAATTTAACACGTTAACAAAGAAAAACAAACAAACAAACAAACAAACAAATAAATAAATAAATAAATACCCCAGTAGAACTGAAATGGTGGTGTTAAGGTGAAGAATAGGAGAGGATGAAGCCGTTAGTTTCAACCTACTAATTTACTATATTAACCCCTTACAGCTCAGAGTAATATATTTGATACACAATGTAGCCCAGAATACCATCAAAATATTAAAACTGTAAATACACCGAGTATTTTACATGAGAATATCATATTATCCCAGAGCTCCAACTTTCAGTGCAGAACTGTTTTCAGTCAGCACAAATGATTTCACAGAAACGTTTGTAAAATTAACTCTAGGTCCGCTCCAACTGTTCCAGGCTGAGGAAGCGAAGAGGGTTTGGTTCTGATAAACATTCTGTATTCATAGCTAGTCAGCCTGGTACCACAGCCACAGCCGGTCTTCTCCAGTTTGCCACTTTGGATTGTGAGAAAGGGAAATCAAGTTTAGGTTTGCTTTCTCTTAAAAGGTCTGCCCTTTCTGAATATAATATCCAAAGCCCAAAAATGCCACGAAAGTCAACAACAACAACAACAACAACAACAACAACAACAACAACAACAACAACAACAACAACAACAACAACAACAA
>JBCAUA010093191.1:0-10450 GCA_038406235.1 Peronia verruculata
TTAGCCATGCTCATACTGATGTAGTTAGCCATGCACTGATGTAGTTAGCCATGCTCATACTGATGTAGTTAGCCATGCTCATACTGATGTAGTTAGCCATGCACTGATGTAGTTAGCCATGCTCATACTGATGTAGTTAGCCATGGGCATACTGATGTAATTAGCCATGCTCATACTGATGTAGTTAGCCATGCACTGATGTAGTTAGCCATGCTCAGACTGATGTAGTTTTAAATAAAAAATTTATATTTGAGCTTAAAGGAATCACAGGATTCCACATTTGATGGAGACTCCAAGATGCAAAGTGGCCGTTGTCTCAGTTCTGCCCACTTGAAAAGTGTTTCCTCAGTGTGACCAGGGATTGTCATATATCTGCAGTTGTGGGCTTGTTTAGACAGTGTGACAGATTATAGCTGAATGCCAATGTGCAGATGGCTAGGTGTCACCAGCTGAATTAGTTCACTCATTAAAAAGCCATATCCCTCAAATAAAACAAAGTGTAGCCTGTTGTGTAGCCCAGTGCTGGGTGAGATTGTCGTGTCTGTCGTAGATCAGACCACTGATGTCAGTGTTTGTTATTTTCCCCAGGTACTATTGTCAGTGTTGATGAGAGCTCAGCTTACACATGGGAAGAGTGTGATCTGTGTGGGAGTGAGCAGCTGGCGGCCTCTGAGGAACTGGGGTGAGCAGTGTCTTTCATTCAGTTATGTTCTGTTCACTATGTGTGAGTTACTGTACTGTATCAGTATTCAATGCTGGTTCAGTCATAGCCTCTGTCTATCCTGTGCCAGTTTCTGTAGCACGTCTGTTACTTGCCTTGCTGATGTGCTATAGTCCAATTACTGACTTTCCACCTACAGCAGTGAGAAAGACTCCCAGGTTGCAAGATGTCAGGCTGTTGTGTGTTGGGAGAGTTAGCTTCCCTTCCCCCCTCCCTTTGTGGAGATTCCCCCCTCACTCCGACCTCTCACACACTCACTCTTTGTGTCACTAGAACTCCCACATTGCTCCCTGCAGTGAAAGCACAAACCATTGCTCATCTGATAAAACCACATAACTTCACAATTATACCCTTTTCTTTTTTCTGGCCTAATCGGTAGCACATACAGCAATACATCTGCCTAGGAAACAACAAAGTTGAACAATTACTCTAAACTCTCTTTTTCTAGATACAATAAAATCTCATAATAATAATAATAATGAGGTACAAGATGCAAACAAATTTTTTTTTTTTTTTTGCGTGTCCTGAAAATTTCAGGTTATGAAAGTTATGAGGTTTTATTTATATAAGTAACAACATGATATCTGTATTATATGTGTGTATACAGCAGTGAACATTGAGAGAATTTTCTGACCTAACAGACAGACGTACTGCACTGGTTGTAACAGACAAGTGGAGTGTCCAGTCACCAGGATGAAGATGGAGGTTGACATCCAGTGTGAGAATGTCAGGCCAACCTTGGTTGTCAGAGTGGATGTAAGCACACAGATAGAAAACCATAGGCCAAGCAGTTCTGTACTAACTAATCCTGTAGTGGTGATAGTCCGGCTCAAGAAATAGATGACCACAAAATCTGAACTCTGACCTCTTTGATATTTATCTGTACACGTAATCTCTCATAGGCATCGGTCTCTGTATGTCTCCCAATCCCCTGGAGGTGGTTATCTCAATCTGGCATCGTTAGCAATTTGTATGCAATATCTTGTTGACATGACATATTTAAGTAAAAGTAATGTTCAGTTTTGACTGCAAAAGTAACTTAACTTTGGCTCCCCCAGTCCTGTTCTCAACTTTGGCTGACTTATTTACTAGAGATATGACCTTTTTTATATTACAGCTGTCACAAAGCACCATTGAGTCACTGCTGGCCACAGGCTTGGATGAGGAGGTGAGCAACTTGCCCCATGTTGTTGCCATTGTTTGTGATGTTCCACTTTGTGCAGGTTTGTCTGTTACGTTGGTCACGGTCTGGCTAATCAAACATCAGCAATCACATCTCTCCGTGAACCATACGTTGGCAAGTCCAGCCGTTTAAATTTCACAATGTCACATGACCTCCCATCCCTGTCTCCTAAGAATTCATTCAAGGTAATGCAGTCGCCAACACCACTTTGTCTCCCACCAACATTCCCCCCACCACTTCATGTTATTATTACAAAAACACTTTGCCAATTAGAGATTCAGACACTCCATTATTCATATCACTAGAAATGCATGCACAGTCGCCACCGCCGCCGCCGCGCACCACTGCCTGCACACCACCACCTGCACACCACTACCCTCCTCTTCTTGGTTTCATGATTGCTACTATTGTTGTTTACACTCTCAGTGCTGCATACACAAAATTGGCCTAGTGTGTGTCTAGTCCTATAGCTATAGTGTCTTTGGTTGTAATATTTTCGGGTCCACTCAGACCAAACTCTGATAATCCAAATTTCTGATAATTCAAACTAAAATAAAACAGTAGATTATTTTTCCTCTTCGTGCCCATTTAATGGCTCCTGCCTAATTCAAAGTCATCGCCATGAGTTTCCTTTAAATCAAACTGGTCAGCGCCACTACAAAGGAAAAAATTGGCTTTTGTTCTCTCGATGTGTTTCCCACCCAACACGGAAAACAAAGGAGACAGCGTCGGGAATGTGGCAAGAGGCAATTAATTTACTTATATGTATTGTGAATGTGTCCCATGCCACAGGGGCCTATGTGTTTGGGGGGGTGGGGTGTGTTCATTGTACAAGGAGCAGCAATGACAAAGCAGTCCATCAATAAAATCCAGCATCCTGGCCAAGGCATATAGTACAGGTAGTGTAGACACAGTCAAATATGTAAATATGTGCTTGTACTGTACTATTACGATACTAGGTGTGTAGGCAGCCCTGGAAGACATTGCGCCTGTGTTACATCACCAACTTCTCAGTTCTAGCGCTGTTGTGGTATAGGTCTAGTCAGTTTCTACATCGTGCTCACTCTTTTGCCCACGGTTTATTTTATAGACTAGATCCACGTGATGGCATCCTACCCAATGAAGAGAATTGGCTCTTTCCATTGCGTCAAAAATGAAAATGCTGCAGGAAATAGAGGTGTGATGCCCAAGAAGGCCATGGCTGAAAAGCATAGCATTCCCCCAAATACACTGTTGATGATATTAAAAAATCAGGAACATATGGAAAAAAGCGGCAGCCTCCTCTTCTTTATTATTATTATTATTATTATTATTTTAAAAATTTTTTTTGGCCCCATATAACATTCGAGAGTTGTTTCCTTTGTTTAAAAAAAAATTGCAAGATGAGCTCTCATTAATCGAACCCATTAGGGTGGTCCCGGCAAATTCAATTTAAGCGGACTCAACTGTACATGTATTACACTTTATACTAATTTTTTTTTTTTCCAGAGTGATAACTGTTTCATGTGTTCGGTCTATCTGCGGGCGGGGCAGGCAGGTTATGGCATTCCTCACCACAGTTTGTATTTTGAGCACAATAACTCAGTGAAACTGACCAGATCTATGTGGCCAAACTGAGTGAAAGTAGAGGGGAAGGAGAAGAGGAGATGAAGTCATAGTCTCTGGCATTGAACATCTCTTGCTGTGTGTGCCTGATGGTCACGTGTATCCAGCAACTGCTTGTGTGACCAATGTTGTGCCAATGTCATTTTATCCATTCTTTTGGTAGGGAGATGAAGAAGTGCTGGGGCCTGTTTGATTCATCTGGGTTCAACTATGTGAAGTCACCTGTATATGTGTTTTTGCTGATGTGCACCATCTGTGCCCAGACCCATACAATAATCTTATAACGTCATATGCATACAAGACCTTCACTTAGATTCATATTAATACCTGTAGTAGTTTGCGTTTAATGCTGCATTTTTTGTAAAAATGTTTCTGTCATCCAAACTTTGTACGTGACAAGCTTGAGGTTTGTGTGTAGGAAAAACTTCTCTCAAATGTATGTAGATCAGAGTGTATGTAGGTCAGAGTGTCCCCCTGGTCATATTTTCCCTGTCCAGTGTATGCCCTGACTGATATCAGCTTGATCATGTCCTGTCACCTGAGCAGGAACTTGAACTGTTGAGGATGGTGATGGTATGCAATGACTGAGCCCAGACAGTGGATTCTGTATACTTGAGTTCAGTCTGTCTGTCAGGAGATGGCTGTTGTCACACCTAGCCTGCACATGATGGCCAGACTACCAGGATAGGTCTGTGTGGTCAGTGCCACGGCTGTCAGTCACATACTGGCTGGAGCAGCTGACAGACCATTTGGCACTGACCTTTGGAGTAAGAGAACATGTGCCTGTTCTCACTGACTGATGTGCTCCACTCTCCATTACTTTTCCAGGCTGTAGCCAATGTGTCAGTCCTCTATAGGCAGAAAGTCAGCCATGACACACACACGCGTGCATGCACACGCACACACGCACGCAGACACACACACACACAGCAACAACAAATAACAACTGGTGAGCAGACTGGCCTCGCACA
Source organism: Peronia verruculata (assembly GCA_038406235.1). Lineage (NCBI taxonomy): Eukaryota > Metazoa > Mollusca > Gastropoda > Systellommatophora > Onchidiidae > Peronia > Peronia verruculata. Next base: position 4,481 of record JBCAUA010093191.1, read on the forward strand.
GTGGGAGATAAAAAAAAAAAAAATCTGCATTTTTGTTCTTCCCTTTTTTTTTTTTTAAATTGCACTTGTTTATTTATTTGCCATTTATTTATTTTATTTATTTATTTATTTATTTATTTATTTATTTTATTATTTCAGCAGATGAAACATGTAATGGAATATATTATAAATTTTTGTACAGAAATCATATAAATTATAAACAGATGACCTTGTGATGAGCAAATATTTTATACAATGCAGACACAAAATAGAAGTATAAGTTTCTTGGAAATTCTACCTTTGACAGTGAATGATAACCATTACATAATTTGTGGCATAGTTTTGTTGAGTATGTGTCAAAACTTTCATGTTGGTATTTGTCAGAACATGACCTGTTTCTTGTCAACTGTGTCAGCCATCCAAGGGGTTACCTGGTCTCTTTCTCTCTGTCTGCTGCCAGGGCCATGACGTTGAGCAGGTGCTGGGCCAGCCTGTCACCTGTACAGCCTGCAGAGTGGACAGCACTGACCACCCAGACACTCCCACCCTCCACCAGACCACTATGCGGCTGACCCAACTTGTTCATTCCACTGACCATCTGCGTGACGCTCACTCTCACCTCAGCTGACCTCAACATCAACATGATGATGTTGTTGGTTGTTGTTGTGATATCAACATGATGATGTTTTTGGTTGTTGTTGTTGTTGTTGTTGTGATATCAACATGATGATGCTGTTGGTTGTTGTTGTTTTTGTGATATCAACATGATGATGTTGTTGGTTGTTTCTGCTGTTACAGTAACGCTTTAACTGCCAGATTTACAATCACAAGACTGAAGACAAAATTTCAATCAAAACATTTGTAGATTTGGTCACTGAATTGTTGGTAAGTCAAAAATATCATTTTACTGGCTGACTAAATGTTTGACTATCCGGAGCCGACATACCTCACAGTGTTTAACTCACAACACAAAAGGAAAAATGTATACTGATCCTGGCAGTGAAAGAGTTAACTCCAATATTCATTGCCTAATCAAGTTTTGTCACTGACGTCTTGGTGGTCCTCCCAGTTCTAGCAGCTGTTATAATAGGCCATTCTTAACCCCGTCACTGCTGCACATTTTCCTCCCCCAATGCTAAAAATATTTGCAACATGAGCAACAGTGAACTATTTCGCAACAGTGTTTAGTGAACTATAAGACAATTTTATTTCTGTCGAGGTAAAAACTTGCTAACTGCTTTGTTGACTTACAACATACATCATAATATGACTGCGATCAGAGGTTTTATGGTGATGTATGCTATATGTCAATAGTGCATCTAACTTCCGTCATATTCTAACTGCCTATCACATCAAGTGAAGAGGTTAAAGTCTGTAGTATGCTCAGATGACTTCACATCATATTGATGTTTTTGACACATTATCTGAAATATTTAAATATGAATGTCCTGGAGATAATTTCCTGTATTTGTAATAATGAACTAATGTGCCTCTCTTGAACTCAGACTACCCCAGGAAACAACCCATGAAAACAAACTTGTCTCGCTGTGTTTGGATTCATCCTAAACAGATCACATCAAGCCATGTCTGAGATACATTACAATGCCTGAACTAAAGGACTGAGCTTGAGATTTGTCCATTAACTCTTATTATCAGAAGTGATGGCTCTGTCATCTCTTGGTCAGGGTGTGGAAGCTGAAGTGACGACTCAGTTGACTTACATTCAGCCCCCAAAACTCCATGTTACTTGGCCGTAAATGGAACTACTTCTAAACTGTAAAGCTCTATAATGGAGAAAGAAAGGAAACTAGTGGGAGTTACATGAAAAAGTGCTAGATTTGTAGGGGGGTTTTTATGCTGATATATTGATATACTTGTATACCCCAATTTAACACATTTATGAAAGGAATTAATTCTGGCAAAACATGAAATTAGGGCTAACAAGAGTTAAGATTTGGGAATCATCCTCAGATGTTTACTGTGGCCCTAATGTGACCTTTGCTGTAACTATAACAATGCCAGGTCTGCTCTCAGTCTTTGTTGGTCTCTAACCTTTCCATGATGAGAGACATGAACTTTGCATACCTGTGTTTCCCACTGATACTATAGATCTAGTTCTGTGCTTGAGTGAGGTTTTTGAGTTCAGGTTCATGTATAAGCCTATGTGTAGGTCTGTTCACCAAATATTATCATTTACACATGCGTAAATAGCTATGTGCATTTGAAGATATTCGACTTCATGAAGTCCTTTAAATAGTCATAAAGTCCCTAAAAAGTCTTTGAATTTTAAGGCAACAAGGGAGTGTGAACCCTGTTGAGTGTACGACATACATCAAAGTCCTATTTCATTATCATATGGTGTAGATTTCATTCCCGCTGTTTTAGATTCCAGACAGTTTGGATTTAAAAAAAAAAAGACTGATTCAGACTTTGTCATTTGTACTCATGGCTCTGAGTGAAATCATTATGGTCAGTCTCTTCTCTGTCTACATGTACATCGTCTTCGTCATCGGCATCCGTACGTTTCAGAGACAATGGTATAGTGCTAGGTTTGGGGATGGCATCTTCTAGAGTGGCTGAGGAGTGAACAGTTGTTGCAAGTAAATGGGGTTGTTACTGGCACAGAGGCTGCCCTTGCCTTTCTCCTTGCCCTCTTGTCTGCGAGCTGGTTGTTTCTGGTGGTTTCTGCCCACTTCACTCCCTCACTGAGAGTGGCTTTCCAGTACATGTGGGCCAATATTTTCACCGACCTTACTTTAAGTTACAGGCTGTTCTGACTTTGAGAATGTAAGGGGGGATCTACAATCTACAGTCATCCTGCAACATTGACCTACAGGAACAATGTCCAATAATAGTGATGGAATCTGGATACACCATGGTCTCCACCTAAGAACCCGCTGCATAAGAGCCCTGTCCGCCGAGGAACCTGTTTCTGCTGAGGAACACTAAGAACCGGCTCCCAAATAAAAGATCTGGCTAAGAACCTGGTGTCAGGCCAAGACATATGCTTACATATGGTGTAGTTTCACATCTTCAGTAGAGGAACGCCCAGTGCTAGATGTGCAGTAAAATGAGGACAGGGTGGAGAGAACAGGTAGATAAAGGAGTGGAAGTGATATTGGATGTAGGACTGCATAATCAATCAAATCACACTTTGGGCTAACTCATAGGCATTTCTTTGTTTGACAAGATATATGGTACAGCAGCCATGGTTGTCTCTGTGGATAAGGAAGAGTAAGTTTAACCTTCTGCTTTCCTATTTTGGTCAGTATGGCTAATTTCTAACACCTGAGTCACTCGTGCTATTATCTATAAGGTGTCATAGCAATATCAAAATTATCATGTTTTTTATTCAACAGTGATACCGTTATGTGAAAACCTAGGCGTCCCTATACCAGGTCAAACACTGGCGGTAGGCATTGAAGGCTGACTGTTTACATCACCAGATTTAAAACTGTTTAAAAATCAGTATCAAGAGGCCAGATTGTTGACCTTAACAAAATTTTATTCATACATATCATAACTTGGCAAAAATGAGACACAAATTAAACAGATCAGTGACATGAAAACATTCATCACATTCAAATATGAGAAATATATCAGACATTTATAGCCATAAGCCAAATCAAGAAAAGGCCGCCAAATCTGTGAGTACCATGTACCGTATGCTGAGTTCAACAAGAGTGAAAGTGTCCAAACTATGTTATAAAGTTGTTGCAGTTAAAAACAATTTAATTCTAGGGCCATGATTTATTGCCAGCCTTCAAATGAATCCAATTACCTGGCCTATTTATAGGGAAACCAAGATGAAAACTCATTTGATGACCTATACACGCTGAGCATCACTGATGAAATTATGCACCAAGAAGGTCAGAAATTGATAGATCTTACTACAACACACACGCAGGTGAGATAATCCGCACAGATGTCTTTGTTCCCCTAAGAGCCCACTTTCTTTTTGCCATCTGGTGACCGGGCTCTTACTAGTCTGAGGCAGAGACCACTGTACCTGGCCATATGGTGTCGTCACTCTGTTCTCTTGTCTCAGTACACACCACATCATGTTGTATGCCTACACCACAATGTTTTCATGTCATAGAAATGTAGACATCCGGATTTTTATTTTTTTTTTCTGGGTTTCCTTTTTGTAAACTTTTTACATTCTGATGATCTGCTTGTTTTTGATACATTTATGTTAATTATTAAAGAAAGAAAGTTTGCAAAGCATAACACAGTCTTCAGTTGTTCTTAGTATATATCTTCTTAGGCCAGAACTGTTCCTGTGTCTGATGTGGTGAGATTGGGATACTTGACCTGTGTGACAATGTCTGACTGTGGCTTAGTGGTTGGCAAACAGATGGTTGGCAGAGCTGAGAGAATGGCTCTGTGTGGTCTGTGACAATGTCTGACTGTGGCTTAGTGGTTGGCAAACAAATGGTTGGCAGAGCTGAGGACTGGCTCTTTGTGATCAGTGACAATGTCTGTGGCTTAGTGGTTGGCAAACAGATGGTTGGCAGAGCAGAGGGACTGGCTCTGTGTGGTCTGTGACAATGTCTGACTGTGGCTTAGTGGTCGGCAAACAGATGGTTGGCAGAGCTGAGGACTGGCTCTGTGTGGTCAGTGACAATGTCTGTGGCTTAGTGATTGGCAAACAGATGGTTGGCAGAGCTGAGAGAATGGCTCTGTGTGGTCAGTGACAATGTCTGTGGCTTAGTGGTTGGCAAACATGGTTTGCAGAGCTGAGGACTGGCTCTGTGTGGTATATGACAATGTCTGACTGTGGCTTAGTGGTTGGCAAACAGATGGTTGGCAGAGCTGATGGACTGGCTGTCACTTATCTGAGGTCAGATTGACATTATGCAAACCAGAATATCCACGTCCACCGATGGCGGGCTTACACGGCCTGAAGGTGGGAGCAGAGAACCTACTTATATGTATATAAATATGAAAAAAAAAAGGTTTATTTTCTTTGGCGCTTTTCTAGAAATGGGGTAATTATTGGATAATAAACTCACCAGACTGCTTGATCCGGTGCGCACTCTTTACCATACACTTTGAGTCGCGGGGCTACATCAAAAAAAAGAAAACTTTCCCACGGAGGCCGAGGGCTGTCTTCTAGTCCATATTATAAAACCGCAACAAAACCCACAATAGGCGTATAGATTCGAAAACAGCTGAATGGATTCATCTGAAATCTGGCACACAACATTGTTGCATATGGATCTGTGTTTCTATGTACACAAACCCGAGAAAAGCTTATTGTCTTTGGCGATATTCTAAATAATTATGTGCGATAATAATTGAATAATAAGATCGCGAAGCTGCTTGATTCAGAATGTACGTTCGATACTATGACGCGTTCAAAAAACGTTTTCTTTGAATAACCTTCAGTTCACTCAACCAAAATATCAACGTCAAGATGCGCACGCTTTGCCAAATACTGTCGCAGGACTGTATTTTTTTTTTAAATCTGCCACGGAGGCCGTGGATTGTCTTGTAGTTATTCTATAATACTGTAAAACTGTTGAAAAATTCATCGAAAGTATTTGTGATTTAAGATAAAGTAATTGTGGCCTTATGAATCAATGGGCGTAAATGTGGTTTTCTCTAAGTCTGTTTGTTTGTTTGTTGTTTTATGTTGTTGTATTCATTTAGATGTGAGAATGTATTTGTGTGTAAATCTTTGTATTGTCCATAACTCTGATAATGCCACTTACAGACTGGCTAACTATGGACCCTTTGCTGTCAATACATGTTGATTATAACTAGTAAGTACATGTACATATATTTTATATTTCCCTTAATAAAATTCTAATCCTTAAAATGTTTCTTTATAGTTGATTTATGTTGCAGAGATTTGATCACTGTATGGCAGCAGGGATGAGAAAAACAAAGAAGGAGAGAAAGAAAAATGAAAAGAAAAGAGTACAGGAGATGACAATACAATTCTGACAGCCATGATCAGGAGGAAAATTAGAAGTTTGTAAACGA
>JBCAUA010093202.1:0-10450 GCA_038406235.1 Peronia verruculata
TTTTTTCTTTCTTTCTTTCTTTCTTTCTTTCTTTCTTTCTTTCTTTCTTTCTTTCTTTCTTTCTTTCTTTCTTTCTTGACTGACTGACTGACTGACTGACTGACGCTCAAAACGTGTGAAATGTGATTAGGGGAACTTTTTGCTCCGAGGGCTTAAAACGCTGTATGTTTGAACAAAAATCAAGAGAGGAAGGCAAGGTGGATGAGAGTTTCACAAGTGGTCAAGCTGACACTCACGGACGTTCATTATTAAACAATATTTTCCCTGAGCCCATTCACAGCAAGAAAAGGCAGCTATTAAAACCCAGTTTAATTTTTTGCTCCGGCTGGCATTTTGTGGGTTGTGACATTTAGTGGAGTTGTGCAATCTTCTCGACGATCGATACAGGAATATTAAGAACTTCAGGATAATCACACTTGAGAAAATCTCTTCTTTGTTTGTTTGTTCGATTGGTGTTTGATTGTTTGTTTTAATTGTTGGCTAGTTTCGTGCAGCAGATTCCCAGAGGGCCAAATTCGAAATGACAGAAGAATTGCATTACCAGTTATTGTCAGCGTTAAAAAATAATGCTGCATGCGAAATATCTAGGAAGTGGACAATATGAAAAGCCAAGCAAGGCTGGGAGTGTAAATTATTAGCACTGTACCGTGGCAGTTTTAAATTTGCGTGCGTTAACACCCATTGCTTGACAAGTAAGGCTGCATGTCTTGTCATTGATACCGACGTGTTAGGCCCAATATAGGGGTGATCCCGCTAAGGTGCTGACAAAATAAAACTCCAAGTCAACAATCAACCAACCAACCAACCAACCAAACAAACAAACAAACAACCAAAACAACCAACCAATAAACCAACCAAGATAAACCATCCATCCATCCGTCCAACCATTCATCCACTCATCCATCCATCCATCCATCCATCCATCCATCCATCCATCAGTCAACTAATCAATCAACCAGTCACCTATAAATACAAGAGTGAAAAGAAAATAAATCCCCTAAGAATTTGTTCATGTTCATTTTCTGAAAACTAAGGGTGCGAATAACAACGTCAAGAACAATGAGTGAGAGAGGTCTAGAACTGGTTAGTATCGCACAGTGTCTGTGGACGTTAGGGATTTGGAAACGTAATGCCTTTCTCCAAGTGGCTAGAGGGCTGCAGAATAATGCCATGGAGAGCGTTGGCACACAGCCGCCCAGGAACTGGAGAAAATTGCCATTTACGTTTCCATCAGGCTTATTTTGCGAGGGAAATTCCATATCAAGCCGCCAGTAATCAGAGAGTGTCGAATAGGCTTGGGGCTGGCTCCAGCGGAGGGCCCTTTTTTAATACCTGCTCGGTGTATCAGGATCTCACCAGCGCCGTGGAAAGCCAGCTGCTTGATTTTTACTGCAATGTTTTGTTGTTTCCGCTTCACCCCCGGGAAGCGACCATACGTATTATAACCTACATAGCTGCGTATCATACGCACTATACATATGCATAGAAAATGTGTCAAATGGCTATTTGTATCATTTTTTTCACATATTTAGTTTGAATTTATTCTGTACTGGTCAAAATGTATTTCCTTGTGGATCAATGGAATGTTCGGATCTGTATAACGTGGGTATATCAGAAAATGGGCGGCAGCTCGGAAATCAAAGGGCAGTAAGAAAAGTCCAAGCGCTCTGTTTTTTTTTTTTTTTTGTGTCACTCATATCTGGTTAGGGGGCGCATGCTTTTGGAAGAAAGCGTGGGCTGAGAGCTTTCGTCAGATTCTTAGAGGATAGGGAGTCCTGAGGACGATTTAGGAGACCAAGAAGGCAAATTTAATATCATATTAATTAGATTCGGCGTTGATAAGGAATCGGAAGAAGTTGTGTTGACGATAATATGTTGTTATTAAATCGGCATCATTTAGGAGTCATAACTCAGAGTTGTTGCTTTTTTTTTTTTTTTAAAGCAAAATGGTTTTCAAAAACAAATAATAGAGTGTTCGGAATGTTTGTATCTTCTGGACATTTTCGATTCTGTTCTTTAACTTCCACCAATATAAAGTAGTTAGAGATTTTACAATTTTAAGTAATTATGACCTTCACAGAGGATTTTTCTTCACATAATTTTGGTGTGATAAACGTCTACCTTGTTCAGAAAAACAAACAAGCAAGCAAACAAACAAACAAACAAAAAGCAAAAACACACAATTGCGTCGGCCAAAAAGAGGCGTACATTAAACATATCAATGTTAAAATTTTAAGTAGACTTTCTAGTTATGGCTAGCGGCTGAACTTCTTGAAATAAAAGCTTATGCTGTGATGTCTAAATTTATCTCTTTTTTTTTTTTTTTTCATTAAACAGTAAGTTCTCTTTTAGTTAAGCTACCACCCTTTTCTCCTTTCTCACCCAAAGTATATGTGACGCTGATACAGAACGAATGTGTACGAAATCCTGTCTAAAAGCGGCTTATTGGGATGGCTTGATTTATGACGACAGTTTGATCTGTCACCTATAGCCCACGGCTAAATTTTGTGAGCTAACGAACCGTAAGCTGTTGTCCTTATTATTTGGAACAACATATTGTTTAGCCTACATTCCATTGTGATTTATTTGTGTTTGGGGATTTGTTATTACATGTATTATTTTTTAAAAACTATAGTGTTGAATCATTTTCTCGAATAATGGCAGTTAGAACGTATTGGACGTTTGTGATAAGTAGAGAGGTATGGGCTATGATCAGATCAAACACACTTACATGAGAGTGTGCTTTGGCATAGGAATACAGGCCATTGGTCCTATCCACTACACGTTCCACAGGCCAAAACTCACGAATTTCCTGGCAAATAATTTTTCATTCCTATGTTCAGTTATTTCCTTTGGGGGAAGGGGGGGGAAGAGGGATGTTTGGACCTCCTGCAAGGCTCTTTGGGCCTTAGCATTATTTCATATTCGTCCAGGTCAGGCAAAAAAGAGAATACTTCGATGCTATTCGTATTATTCATGTTAAGTCCGGAAATAGAGCATTGACTGAAGTTAACATGCTAGCACCAGATGTCATTGTGCACTTCGATATACATATTTTGAGTGCGGTGGGGGAGGCGGGTGGGGGGGGGGGGGGTTGAAGGATGAACGCCCCTGTCCAGCCAAAGAGAAACAAATGAGCTGATTGTTGGGGTCGGCACCCGAACATTGGGCATCTGACCAAGGACATGATATAACGGCCATTGGTCGGTCAATTCCGCCACCGAGAAAACAAGGGGATATCATTCACAACAGCCAGAAATCTTCAGGGAATAAAAAGTAGTTTGGGAGGTGGGAGAAAAAAGGAGGGGGGAGGTGTCTAAGACAGACATAGGTCTATTGATAATTGGTATTTGTCCTTATTACTACCTATTTATTTAGAAAATAACGAGGATATAGAGTTTTGCCATGATGAGTTCTTCGAAGGTCATTATCAGTTCCTTCTTGTTTTTGTTCAACCACTGACAATCATTATGACGTAAAGTGGAGATACTAAGTCGCTGAAAATCCCTCAAAACTATTATCAGTTCCAGCCACCTTTCAACTCACAGAGCAGTGACAGGCGAAGAAGTAGTAAAACTAAATAACCTTAGCTTCAGGATGAAACCCAGACTTTTTCAGAAACAATCATTTTGAATATCTTTAGAAACGTGCCATGTGCACGCATTGCTGTCAGAACCAGCCGTGTATTTGTGCTGTTTTTATGACGATTTTGAGAGGAAGGCACTGCTTTGTACGTCTGTCAGATTCAGAGCACTACGCTGGCACCACGGTAGAGAAAATGTAATCAAGGCAAACTGAAATGACTAAGCGTAGGGGCAGAAACTTGTCCTCTCGAATTATAAAAGTCGTCATTAAGTTTATTCTTCGCTTTAAAAGGCTGAAGTCTGTATCTTACGTTCTATATACGTCTTTCAGCCTCCTGATGGAGGTTATCTCGAAGTCTGTATCTGTAACTTCTGCTGTCAGTGGACGCGATATGTTCTCGCAGGCTTAGGACTTGTGTGCCAGATCACCCTGGACATTGTCATCTATCATGCTAGTCCGCAGAGCTTTGACTCTAGCATCTTATGTCAGAGTGCCATCATCTCCCATCCCTGCAGCCTGTGACAATCTCCTATTGACAAACTCCTGTGATCCGAGACGTTGTTCCGTCATAAGCCGACGTGTGTTGCCCAACATGATTCGCTTATCCGATACATCATCGCGGTCAGAGAATCTCTTTGCTACAGAGGATTTGTTACAGCGGAAGCAGCGTGCATAGCTGTCTTTGATATTATCATTACTGGGTTGGTTGTTGTTCTTCTTGGGGATGAATTGTACTCGGACAAAGAGCTAGACAGGATCGAACTTTGTTCCTCCACATATTTAAATCAACTTGAGTTTGTTGTAGGTCGGCAGTCCCTGAAGTTCAAAATATTTTGCGAACATGATAATAATGGTTAAGAGGATTTTTATTTGTTTACTTTATTGCCCCGAAGAAGAGTTAATTTGACTTGAAAATTTGGCTTTCACTTTCGACATCAAGATGAAATTGTTTATATAACATGTTACTTGGTTTTTTAAATTATTTAGTTAGTTGCTGGTTGGACAGTCTTTTCTTTTTTTTTTTAAATTTTATTTTATAAAATCATGGTAAAGATGGCGATGACCTTGATGATTGGGGAGGGGGGGGGGTGGGCATTAATTAAATTCTTCTCTTCCTGAAGCGTAGGTGTATGCCCGTTCTGTCCCTCGCTCTGGCTCTCTCTCTCTTTCTCTCTTTCCCTCTGTGTGTGTATCTTCTCGATCTCATCCCATTCTCTGAATACCTCTATCTTTCTCTTTCTCCTCTTCCTCTATCAATCTCATTTTCTGCGATAATTTGATATCTTAGAGGAATTTACTATCTTTCCTTTTTATCGTTTTTTTTTTTCTCTAGCATTTCTTCTCTCCTTATTTTTGTTTGTTTGTTTATTTGTTGTTGTTGTTGTTGTTTTGAAACTCCCATCTTCCCTTCCAGTGAACGTCAATTTCATAAATGGCTTGTTATTCCAGTGACGGAGAAATAGTGAATGTTTTCTGGGCAGTTAAAAGGAAAGAAAACAAAAGAACGGAAAATGAAAGGTTAGAGAAAGGGAAGCCGGAAAAGGAGCGAGGTTGCGCTGGGGAGGGGGGGGGGGTGGAAGAAAAGAGAAAAATTGTCTTTTTCTCATCAAACGTGACCATACCATTTAATTGATTGACAAGCAAGCCGATTATTTATCAAGGCACCTTTTTTTTTTTTTTTAATTATCCATTTACTTGGTTGCTTCTTTTCTTTTTTTCTCTTGTTTCCTGCTTTTATTTCGAACATTTCAGCACGGTGTTTACCGATAAACATCTTATTTGGCCTACCTGGCCAGCAGTGGCCGTCAAACGCTGTGTATGCAAGAATGCATTGTGCAAGAGCAGCTTCCGCAATAGTTTATCCCTAATTCATTCCCTTGGGCAGACCAGCAAATTGCGGCCCTTGAATCATTATCAGGACCAGCGCGATTGATGTTTAGTTATTGCAGATGGAAGCCACAAATGGATGGCCGCAGAGGAAGCCTTTGTGGTGAAGTTATTTGCACGATGTTGGGTAGATGCAGAGAGAGAGAGAGAGAGAGAGATTGAGATTGAGCGTATGTGTGCATAGGCAATGTTGGACTTTCTTTTTGTTGTTTTTGTTGTTGTTTTGGCCACCCTAGCGCTACAGAGAAAAAAAAAAAAAAACTGGTTCTCGACTCTCACAGCTTGATCAGAAAGTGCGGGCAGCATGACACAATTACTAAACCTAATTTCTTCGCCATGATGAAGCGTTGTAAGGCCCCAAGAGTCCTCTATTTATTATTATTATTGTTGTTGTTTGTGTTATTATTATTATTTTAAATTTCTTTATCTTTTTCTACGGTCTGGAGTCATTGTTCACTTCTTGGGCCTTTGCGATCACCTTATTACGTGTATTCTGACACATACCGTCACTTTTGGACGTTGAGCCTAGCATGTGGCTTTTTTTTCTTCCCCATTATGTAGCAGTCAAGGTAAATTATATGTATAATAGCAGTGAGGAAAGTAATGAAAATTGGCTATAATTATAGGAAAAATGATTATGACATTATTGTTAATCTTATTATGTCATCAGTGGCGTGCCACTTTTACAGTGGCCCAATGCAAGCACGGTGTTTTAACACCAAGACTTTCGCAATGCTAGGAATAACATGAACGTGGAGGAACAAGGCGGGAAGACGAGATGGAAGGAGAGTAAGTCTTAGGAATGGACAAGGCAAGCTAAGTCGATGAGTGTGAAACGTCCTTTGTACCATCGGTCACATGGTGATCTTTCCCTGGCTGTTGCAGCAGCCCAGGTCTTAAGGGACCAGCTGTACATGTAGTCATAGCGCTGGCATTGATGGCACTAGTGCGCACGCAGCGCCATGTCCTACCGCCCACAGATAGCTATCAGTGCTCAGCCGCTCCAAGCATTTTCTTACTCACTGATAGACTGTGGACTTTGAAGTCGCATTGCGCACTGGATCAGAGTCTGTATGTCTGAATGTGTCTGACGAAAAAAAGAGAGATCGCAGAATTCCAGAGTAAATTTTGTCTCTGAGAAGTAATGTATGGAGAAACAAGGAGTCTGGTCGTCCATTTTTTTTTCTCATATATCAGTCCTCTTTATCACATTTATGTCATGTGCCCCTACATTCACCACAAGAGTTCTGCTCGGAATTGGACCTGGACTTAACCCTTGCCTTTTGAGAACATCGAGATTGTGATCTCTATGTTAACAAATAGTGAGCACAATATTATGTTTTTCTTTTGAAAAAAGAGATAATGCAATAGGCCCTCTTTCGGTATTGCGAACTGTTATGTTTGAGTACGTGAAGAAAATAATAATACTATCACGTACAAGACACCCTGTTAGAGTACGTAAATGGACCTTTTTTTTTTTTTTCTCCCAACCAATGGAGTTACTTCCCATTGCCAAGTACACGCATTGTACGAGTGAAATATGTTAAGTAAAACACTAAATAAGAAGAAGAAAATATCAGAATTTTGCATCATTTATGTTTTAAATTACACAAAAGAAGGTGAGCGTTTTTAAAATCATGCTTGACTTTCACCGCTTGCATTTGGCGAAGGGACGAACTTCGGCTTCAAAATGTCTCATTCTGCTCAAGCATGGACTCTAGGTCTTGCACGGTGCCATCTTTCCCCAGACCACTCACACAGTCATGACAAGGAGTAAGCAGCTTGGGGGATAATGAAGAAGTGCAAGGCGAGGAATGGAGGGAGAAGCCAGAGAATTGACAGGGGGCCCAGATATTGAATTGGTCAAGAATGCACGCGGTGAAGATTGACGTGTTGTTATCCATGAGTCTGAACAAGTGGCTGGTAGTTCAAAAGTGGCAACTAGAGCAGAATGCAATTTCAAGTGATTCTTCGCCTCACTTCACTAGCCCGTAGTCCCTTTGGACCGTAGAGGCACTGCCTATGAACATCAAGCTATCTTTCACCATTCCTCTCGACACTCCACAGTTCCTACAGGCTTCAAAAAATTAATAACAGCCCGGTCCATTCAGTGATGTTGTTTCCTCATTAATCAAGTGATTAGTTTTGTCCAGTTTGCGGTCGGAGGTGTGGGAGTACATTTACTTGATATTTATGAACATGGCAGAAGAACTAATGCCAGACTTGGAACGATTAATTCTTTAACCCCCAAATTTTCTAATGTTTGGCATGCCTTTCATTGAGTGGAAGATTTTTGCCAGAGTTTGACAATTCGTAATGCTTAATGACGAAGTGTCTCATTTCGAAGTTCCCTTTATACTAAATTTCAGTAAGAAGGGAAAGAACACTAGCGAGAGGTTAGGAGATTCCTGAATGAATCTCACTCTTCAATTTCCCAGTCGAGGAACGATGAAGAGATCGTTTCTTTCTTGTGAAATCCTTTGCTGTTAATTTATTATAGTGGTTGTTAGCAAGTCACGTAGAGCCTAGACGAATGAAATTCATTGAATGTGATGGGCCGATTTGCTGTCTTATTCTTACATTTCTTTCACTCACTCACTCACTCACTCACTCACTCACTCACTCACTCACTCACTCACTAACTCACTCACTAACTCACTCACTCACCCATTCACGCCTCACCCACTCTCAGACCTATTCGCTATACCCCTCAAACAAACGACCCCAGACTATCTCATTCACTCATTCACTGTCTTGGGGTTCGTAGAGGAAAAGTGCAAACAGAGAAAGAAACTCAGTGAGAGAAAATGTACGCACTCGACCGAGAGAAAAAGAGGGACACAAACAGACAAACAGAGACAGAGACAGAGAGAGAGAGAAAAAGAGAGAGGAATAAGCGGAAACGGACGAGTGAAACAAACACATTACCTAATTTTTTAGTAACAGGCTGTATAAACCCAGCTGATGACATGATGTCATCTGAGGACACAGAAAGGGACCGGGCTGTCTCGAGAGGACAAGATACGGTAATGGGTATTACACTGATGATCTTACATCATGGCCTGAAATTAATTGTTGTTTACCAGAACTACATTAAACGAAAAAGAAAGATCATTTAATCTAATGTCCCTATTCCTAACACATTCATTACTCTCGATATATCAAAACTTCACCGTCTACGACAGCTACATTTTATCTAATATCTGGGCAGAAAATGCCCATATGCTGTTGAAACGTGTATTGGGTATGGCTGAGGCAGCAATGGGAGACCGTTTCGCAGAATACCTGCCCCTCCCAAAAGAGGGATTCGTGTAATGGGAGATCATTTTCACCACCCCAGTTGTTTCCTTTTGCCCGACAAAAGGCGTGTGAGCAAACAGTGAAACGAGGAAAAAAATCCTTTACACCATGTCATTCGAAAGACTGGTCGCCATAAAATTTGATAAAATTATAACAGTATGAAGAAAACATTCTCTTTTCATTATGATTTTTTTTTTTTTTCTAATTTTTCATGGTGTATTTTTCAAGCAAAATGCGCTAAAGTTTATATTTTCCTCTTTGTATTACTTGTTCCATCTTTCTTTTGTCTGGTAAGAGGAAGTAATAGGACTGAGCACAACGATCTCCCATTGTCTTCTCCTTGTCCGATGTCGGATTTGTGACTGTTTTCCCACCTCCATTTTGTCTGTCCGTCTCTCTACCTGCCTGCCTGCATGCCTGCTTGCGATATTTAGAACCGCTCGTTATGGTGGCAATTGAATGAATTGATATCACTGACCATATGCTCAATCCGTGTTACGATTGTGGGTTTCTATACGCTTTTCAGCCTCCACAAGGGTGGTTATCTCAGCGAATAAAACAAAGGATCTTTGTTGGCTCTTCAAGATGTTGATGATCGCGATCTAAGTTGCCGGTAGACAGCCGTCTTAGATTTTAACCCTAACAGTGTCAGCAGAGACTGCAGTAATGCTAGTGTTTCTATAATCAAGTTGCTCGTGTTCAGAAATTGATGGTTCACGCCTTAAATAACGATTCAAGTCATAGTCTTACTATGTTGTATGTTCATTGGAATCTACTTCCAATGGGATTTACAATGCCTGAGTCCTTGAGCAAATCGGCCTCTTGACAGTTCTAAGGTTAAGATGTTTTTATTGAACGATCCCGATGATGATGATAATGATGTTCGTCGAAGTCATGGAAGAACGCGTTAAGTTGGTGGATAGTAAAGGAATAAGGTGTCTCATCGAAATAGCCTACATAAGAATCACAACATTGTCTATTTCCTGAGGCGTAATCAGTAGTTTAAAGAAAAGAAAGGAAAGTAAGACAGAATCTAGACAGAATGCAAGAAGATAGAAAGATAGAGAAGAAAGGAAAAAAAGAGAAAAGAGAGAAAGAGGGATGTCGAAAGAAAGCAAAAATTAAAGGAATGACGAAAGACTGAACGAAAGAAAGAAAGAGAAAGAAGAGGTATAGATAGAAAGACTGGGAGAAAGTAACGGCTTTTTTTTTTTTTTTTTGTCGAGAAAAGCACTCGCAGGCGGTTGAAAGAAAAAAACAGAACGTGAACGAGAGAGCGAAAGAGAGAAAGATAATATCAGAAAGAGAGAAAGAAAAAATGAAAGAAATAAGAAATAAGATCGAAAAAGAAATAAAGAAAAAGAACAATACTCAATGAAAGAGAGAAAACAAGAAAGAAAACAACTAGATCTACGTGTATTTGTTATAGTTGATTGATGAGTTCTTTGACACAGATAGTTCTGGGATAGTAGGTCAAGTGGCTGTTGAAAACAAGCCCGTAAAAGCGCGAATCGGTAATGTGTCACATCCCCAGTCAACGCTTTGTTAAACACCCATACCAATTTGAACGACTCCTATATCGCATATATCAAAGAGCTAGGTATGATCATTGATTGAACACATAACACTATTATAGTGTTATGTTATTTTTTGACCACGGTTGTGGACAGCTGAGATA